>VXBL01000838.1:479494-551728 GCA_013400195.1 Aramus guarauna | reverse complement strand
CCCCCCCCCCCCCCCCCCGCCGGGCTCCTCCCCCGCCGGGGGATGGAGTCGCTCCGGCACTGCACGGCCCGAGCGCGGAGCCCCCGGTGTGGGCTGGCGGGGGGGCGGCGAGAGGTGGCCGCGGCTGAGGCGGTGGGGTAGCGAGGGAGGTATTTCCCGGCCCGGTGAGCTCCTGCAGGGAGGAGGCCGTGGCCTAGGGGGAAGGTGAAGTTCCCTGGTCGCTGAGGGCCGAGCCTCTGCTCGGGGAGGCCGCAGGTGCTGGCGGTGTGAAACCACCCCCGCGGGCGGGAGGGTGAGCTCTGACCGCCTCGCTGGTGTGAGCCTCCGGGCAGCTGTGAGGGGCCCTGGTCAGGCCAGGTCTCACAGGATCTGTTCTAGAAGGGTTCAGGATCGTTTCTGCTTTTGTTTATGTTTCTTTCCGTAGTGGTATGTTCTGTAAAGCCTCGGAACTAATTTTTGTTTGTGTGAGAATGGTGAGAGCCCTATAGTGATTTACTTTTTAAAAACAAACCACTCACATACATGCACAAACGTTTCTTTTAAATAGTCACATTAACATACATGGAATATGTAAATTGTGCCTTATAAAGCAGGCCTGAAAGGAACCTAGTGTACCAGCTCTCTAGAACAATACCATGTATAACCTTTTATGGCTTTGGTTGTTCTTGATGTCAGGCTTCGAGGGTTGTCATTCTTTGTGTGAACTAGATTTTGGCCTCGTAGCATTGGAATTTCAATATCTCTTCTAATCTTATTCACATCTTGTTGGGAAAATACATTTATAGTAGACCAGTGTTGCAGTACTTCAAAGCCGTTGAGATCTGTGAAGTTTTGACATGTTCTAAGCAGCCCAGGTCTGATCCTGTTGCATTTAAAAAATGCACATGGGATCAAGTTCAATATAAAGCTGTAGGAATAAAGGCATATTTCGTGCCTTTACTTGATGCCCTGTGAAATTCAAGTAGTTTACAAGTTATAAATTTCACATTACCATAAAATAGCAGTTTTGTGTTGTGGTGGTTTTTTTTTTTCTTCCTGAGCCTGGCCCTCAGCTTCCAACTACACAAATTATGATTGAATTTTTACAGGAAGATTGTGACTCTTTTGCACCTTTGAGGCATATAACATTTTATTGCCTTTTTGGGTTGCTACTGTTAAAATAATGACTTAATTTCTCTGTAACCCTCCTTCTGTCAGCAATTTTCCTCCTTTCCCTCCAAAACTAATCACAAGCAAATGAAAAATTCCAGTCATTCTGCATGGTAGAAATCACAACTTTACGTTTGAAAATAATACAAAGTTCTTGGTAACAGAGCTTCAAATCTTATTCTTTCACATAAAGTTTCCAGTCTTCCCCAAAACGTGTACAAAGGATTAAGCTATCAGTGTGCAGGTGAAACGTACTACTTAAAAGTATTTCAGTAACCAGGTTTGTGTAGCGCTCAGATTAAACTGGAGAGGAATCCTGATCTCAACTTGTATGTTTATTGTATTGAGCAGTGGAACTGTTCAGTGCAACAAAGCTAAACAGATATATGTGCTTTAGAATTGTATGTTGTTGACCTCTTGCATTTTTGTCTCTGCTGATCTTATTTGTACGGACACTTGTCAGCAGAGAAGTAGAAGTCTGTTTAAAAAAAAACCCTAACAGCTTTTAAGGCTTTCATGTTGGTTTCTTGTGCTTATTATTTTGTAGGCTTCTAGTTTTGTGTTTATATATGGAAACCTTGTCTTTTGTTTCCAAAAACTTTATGGAAGTTCAAAGACATTATTTTTCAAAAGTTAAAAATCGCTCTTTTCAGTCCATGATGTGGGTTTTTTTTAAGATGCTAATGTAAACATCTCTCATTCAACCCTAGAAATCTGCAAGTGATTTCACAGACAGGTATTAATTAAATGTATAAAATGAGTAGTTCATACAGAAGGTAAAGGGTACTATTGTTTTTCCCCCAAGAAAATGTCAAGTCATAGTTTCTGAGACTGTCTTTTCTGTGGGCTATAGGTGACTAACATGACATCACTTTGAACGTCAAGGAGGAGGGTGAGAGCTACATCCACAGAAGGATCTCTGCTTCCAGCTTGTTCACTGGCCCGTTGGTTTTGGCAGATGAGTTTTGCTGGAAGGATTATTTTAATTAATCCTCTATTTTCAGGAGACTACCTGTGACCCCCAGACTAAGTGAAGTGTCTTCTTGTTTCCCAGATATAAGAGTTTAGGACAGACTCCTGTCTTCTGTGTTCTCTACTGGTTTGTACAGCCTGGTCTTGTATAGCCTGTGGATTCTGTATTTGGAGACCTGCCTCTTCCTGTGCACTGCGTTGATTACACAGGGGCTGTTTCATAATCCTTTAAGCAGGAAAGAGCTTAAAAGGCTAGAGAGAATCCATTGCTCTAATCCTAAAACTTGAGGAAGAACTCAGATTTTATGAGGGGTCTCATTGGGCAGGAGTTTTGCATTTGTAAATGGGACTGGATTGGAAAGAGCTGATCTGACTGGAAAACCTGATACTGTGCTCTTTCCCTCCCCTCTTCCTCCAGTTCCCTGCATTGTTCCCCCCATTTCGCTTCATTACACAGCCACACAGGAATTGTATTGCCACAACAGGCAGGATAGTGTGGAGGAGGGATGATGCAGAGGGAAGCTGGAGGATGCTTGAACCAGATAATGTGTTGTTGACTTTGAACGTTTTAAATTTTACAAATACTTAGCCCGAAGGAGTGTCCACGCATTTCGCAGTTGTTAATCCTCTTCTAATCCACTTGTAAACACAAGGTCTGTGAAGTTCATGTCATATGAGTACTTCAAAATTTGGGAAAAGTCATGGGAGAAATATGGATGTATATGAATTGATTCATCCCTGAAAAGTGCCCGAACTTGATTGGATAATACATTTAGCTTCATGAAAGGCTACTAGCATGTGGTCGAGTGCAAGACTGCTACTTACTCACTGTTTTGTTAATAACTATGCAGAGAGCTGAAAATACTAATTTCAGTTAATCAAAATCCATTTTCTTGCTATATGTATGTGCCCATTTTGGTTAGTTTTACACCAGAAGCCTTCCCAAGTGTCAAAACGAGATAAAAATTAAGCCTTCTGACATGTAGGAAAAATGGTAAAGATAGTGGTAAAATGGTAAAGATATAATTTAAGAAGGAGGGTTCACAGTCAATCACTTTTGACAGTCCTGTAGGACATTGCCTTGTAACTGTTCTAGCTCAAGTTGCTAAAGCTGGCTTTTTAAAATATACCTTTGTGTTAAAGTACTTTAAAAGTTTCTCTTTAACTGCAATCAGAGTTGAACTAGACATTGATGTGTATGTTTCTAAGTAGCATCTATTTAGTGGATCACATTTGTGTGGCTTTATCACTAGATTCTTTCAGTTCACCTTTTTTAAAATAACAATTCAGGCATCTTGATCCTCTGTTAGCATGCTAAATCACCTTGCAATAGTTACACTATCAAGGTGCTAGAGAGTTATGGATATTTCATCTAATTCTGTTAAAAGTGTATAGTTTTATCAAAGTTGAGATTTGGGCTGCTTTAAAAGAAAGGAAGCAAGTTTTCCTGCTTTTTCATCTAAAAATAAAAAGATTTTAAAAGGAGACAGCTGCTATTACTAAATTTTTGAAAGACTGAGGGCCAGAAGTCTATTTTGTTGTTGTTTCTAGTGGATAGTACCTGGTGACTTAATTAGCCTTAGGTTCAGAGCATGTCTTAACACACCTATTTCCTACGCATTGAGCAAATTCTAGTAGTGTTAAGCAATGAAAGTGAAAGAGCATTCCTTGTTCTTAACTGAATTTTAATTTCTGTCTAAAAGCAGTCTGGCACAAATTGTAAATAAAAATTATTTATGTGGTAAATAAAATGTAAATTGATTTGCAACCTATTAGAGTTGATTTTTATATATTATTGTTACACTGAATGAAGTATACCAAGCTATTACATATGTTAGACTGTTTCAGCTCTCACTTCTGTGGTGAATATTGTGTAACTTAGCCAAGTCTGATGTGAAAATTATTGAAGCACCAAAGTATGGGTGCTGTAGTTTATTTTTCAGCTGAGTCATCATATTTTGGTATTTGTAGTAGTTTCATAGTACCGTTTTGCTGAGTCTTGACAGATATAATTGCAATGGAATGCAACTGAAGTTGCAAGAGGTGCTTTCTTTACTTACAGTAGTGAACGAATCTCTTACAACATTATTTTTTGTTCTAGATAAAGCAATGTATTTTGGAATTAGACTGGTAACATGCATTTATTGTTCCTACTTTGAAAAGCAGCATTTGATATCCTAGAAGTCCTAATAGCATAGGAGGTATACAGCTATATATATAGGAGATATAATTGTCTAATGATCCAACACAAGACTAATATTTTTTGTTGGTTTTCGTTTGTGTTAATGTAGGGATAATGATGAGACAGCAAAAGAAGAGAAAGCACCTGTGAAAGAGAAGTATGTTGCAAAACCAAAGGCAATCCCTTCTCTTGGAAGCAAGAATAGATTCCACCCCTATGCAAAGGACAAGAACGCAGGCACTGGAGAGAAGAAGACTATTAATCGCAATAGAGTTTTTATTAGCAACATCCCATATGACATGAAGTGGCAAGCTATTAAAGATCTTATGAGAGAGAAAGGTAACTTATTCCTTATAATACACTTCACATAGAAAGGGGTAGAACTTAAATACAATGTATACGTCCTTTGAGCCACACAGATTTGATTTGACTTTTTCTTTTTTGTTGGCCTTTACTTGGTACATCTATCTCCCTTCCCCCTCTTTCATCTGAGACAATTGCATTGCAGGGTAGGATGGGTAAATGAAGTGCTTACAATCTTCTGCCATTCTAGTGTGACAGTAGAGAGTATATGCATGACCCCATGACTTCTTAAAGAGATTGTGTTTTGTCTAGTTGTAGTCTTTGTAGATTTTTTTTTTTTAAGGGCTATTGTATTTAAGCAACACATTTAGTGTGTTAACATGAATAATAAAGGATGTCTTTCAAAAGTTGTTTTGTATTTCTTTGGTGGAATCTGGTTGTGGAATTAACTTTGTCTGCATTGTCACTACTGCCATGACTGTTTGTCTGGAGATTTGTATTAAAAGCTTGTTACTATTGTTGCAGTTCTGATAGAGTAATCTTACTACCCCAGATGTTTTATTTTAAGTTTGGGGTAAAAAAATGCTAATACATGAATTATGTCAAAAGTTAGTTTTGTGTTTTCCTTGAAAAAATTGATTCTTCAAAAGTAATGCAAAGCACACTTGGCTTTTAGGCTGTGAAAAATGCCGACCCCCTCCCTGCCCCCGGCCTGTAACTGCTGGTTTATCTGTTGTAAGGTGACGTGACTATTTGATTGGTTTATTTACTGAAACTTCCTACTTTAGAAAGTGAGTGGCTTGCTGTGAAATATTTGATGTGTAAATTTGGTTATTATTGAAGGCAAACTTATGATTGAAGACATTCAGGTAGAAAGTCACCTTAAAACAGGTGTTGTGAGTAGGATGATATATGTAACACTTTCCAGTGAAAGTTGACGTTTCATTTGTTAGGTTAAGGGACTGTATATCTGAATTTGTTCACCAACTATATCATACTGGCCAAAATATGATCTGTAGTATGAATTAGGTTAAATATAGTTGTTTGTTCTTAGCTTTTGAGAATGTGGCTGCTGCATATTTCTGAAAATTAGCTAAATTATATAGCCATTGACAGGAGGTACGTTGGTCTGGTTTTGATTGTTGGTGAATAATAGGTGCTTTTCTGTAGAGTTGTGCACAGGGGCACAGTAAAGAAAGATACCGGTGTTTAAATGCATTGTCTCTTGGTATTTTCCCTTTGTATGTCTTATGTAGTTGGTGAGGTTACATACGTGGAGCTGTTTAAGGATGCTGAAGGAAAATCAAGGGTAAGTGCCGTGGGCAACAATCTGCTAGAGGTTTAAAAGTTCCTCAGCAGTTTTATTTTTGTATAATACCTATACCAGTTATTGGAAAGTAAGTTTCATTTTTACACTGATTTTCATTAAGATAGCCTTGAGGATTCTGTATTAGAAGTAGTCTTGACACTTTCATGCAACTCAAACTAGCTGGCTGTAAAGGACAACATACTTCTGTAAATGTTAACAAATGGCATTTACTTAATTCTTTTTAGCAAACATCTTTGTTTTGGTACAAATCTGTTTTATATAAAGGATGTTCAATAAACCACTGATTTTATTTAAATTTTGTTAGCATAGTATTCTCTTCTTGAGGCCAATGAGTATAAAATGCTAGCTAAGATTATACTGTTTGAAGTGCCTGATTTGACAGTTTTGCAGGGTTGGTACTCTAAACACTGGATTAATGTATTTGCTTTCTTAAAACTAAATGGATGGAGATGGTTGGTAGCCAACAGAGTGCCAGCAATGAGGCACTAAGAGTGAAGATTGTTAAAGCTCCTTTGTCTTAAAAAGAGTCAAAAGTTTGGCCAATACTAGCTCTGAACCTGCAGTGAGAACGTGAGAAATGCAGGTTTGAGTCCTAACTGAGGTTGTATCAATTGTTGTAAATGACTTTCTTTAACGCTTGTTAAAACTAAAACATGCTGTCAGCTTTGCTTTACTTAAAGCAATCCTCAACTCTTTGCTTTATTAGAAGGATTCTGGTGCAGTCAATAAGGTTATTTTCTTACAAAGTAATTTCTGAATTATGCTAGTAATACTGAAGAGGTGTGCAGACTCCTTGTTCATCGTACTGGTATACTTGATGTAGGTAGATTCGAATGTTGTAGTCAGTGGGCAGCCTTTAATACCACGATGAGTGTCTTGATTGGTTTTTTGCTTATGCTTTTGGGTTTTTTTTTCTTTCCACCCTTTTCCCCCCACCTCCTCTCCCCAGTTGTCCTTACATGGATCTGTGTGGCATTTTTCCAATTCTGGTTTGGCTCAAATAGAATAAATGATAATGTATTCTCTTGCATTTGAAAGGTATGTGTTTTGAGAAAGTAGGAGAAATTCAGATTGGCTACCAGTAAAGATCATGTATTATGGATTTTGAAGCTGAAAATAACTTGAATAGTTATTTAACAGTGAGCTGGGATCTTTAACTGGAATCTTAAATATGCTGTCATATGTGCTAACTGATGACTTTTTTCTTTTCTTTTCTTCTCTTTACATACGATGACAAATCATCGTGGATGTAGGGTTGTGGGTAAGTTTCTTTTTCAATGTGTGTAGAAACACACTACTATCCAAACATTCTGTTAATTTTGACGTTTTAAACTTTATTTTAATACTCTAAATGTTTTGTTCCCTCTAAGTGTGGTTGAATTCAAAGATGAAGAATTTGTTAAGAAAGCGTTAGAAACTATGAACAAATACGATCTTAGTGGAAGACCCCTGAATATTAAAGAGGTATGGTTATTGCTGCTGTTTTTAATTTGAAATAGTGAAGATACTATAACTACTGAGATGACAATACAGTGTTCTGAGCATCTTAGCTGTGTAATTTCCAGTTTAATTTTTTTATGATATTTTCTTAATGGGCTAAATTGCCTGTTGGCTTGCAGAAGGTCTTGACACTATGCCAAGTGAACTGAGAAAAAATCTATCCTAAAGTAAAAGTAATCTAATACTATTTTTCTTTAGAACAACTTCATATTCCTACCTTAGTGGCATCAGGTCTTTTCCAGCCTAAATGGTTCTATGTTTATGTTGCTTACCTGCTTCAAAATATGATGCATAATGAGCTGAGTATCAGACTATTACATATGTGCAAAACTCGGGCTGGAAGTAGAGAACTTGTGCTGACTGGAAAGAGAAATTAATGTCAACATTTCTATTTTAGTGTTGTAGTATATGACAGTGTCTGATGCAGTTCTTTTTGTCCTGTTACAACTTTAATAATGGTATTAATAAATAAAAAAAACTTAATTAAATTAATTCAGTTCTTGGAAGAAGGTGCTAGACTGACAGTCCTTTAGATTGAAATCTTTTCTACTTGTCCATAGGCTAGGTACAGCATGTGAAGTGGCAGTGCACGCTTCCTCAACAAGTGCTTTGCCAATATGCCTCAACCCTCATCTGAAAGGACCCACCTCTAGAGGTGAGGGAATTAGGTCTCCATGCTAATTCAGTTCTTGATCCCTCTGACATGGACAAGGATATTAGTTGATAATTTTGATGGGTTTATGTAGAATTTCAAATACTACCTTTTTGTTTGTTGCCAGTCCTCTTGTTGACGATTAAGTTGGTTTTATTTTTGCCCATGTTTCAGGATCCTGAAGGTGAACATGCTCGAAGGGCATTACAGCGTGTAGGAGGACAGTTTCCAGGAGGACATGGACCTGATGTGGCACCTGGAATAATGAATTTACCACCTTCTATTCTCAATAATCCAAACATTCCTCCTGAGGTTATCAGTAACTTGCAGGCAGGCAGACTTGGGTCCACTATTTTTGTTGCTAATGTAAGTTTAAAACTGTATTTTATAACTGTACGATTTGATCTTTGTAAAACTTGTTATATTTCCTGCACAGTTCAATTTTAATATAAAGAAGAAATTGGAACTTAGTTCACAATTAGTATATTCCACTAAAAATCCTGGATATATAGTCAGATTTTGGACATGAAAGATATGTTAAACTCTTGAGGCTAACATGCACTTTTAATTATTGCACAGTCATCTGTTGATTCGAAAAAGTATTTTCTGCATCTTTTTGCTTTCTATTTAGAATTGCCTTTCTTTTTTAATTAAATACACACTTCAGTTTATCGTACTAGTTATTGTGGACTAACTTAAACTGTTATATTTGTTGGAACTTTGTAAGTTCTTTATTTGTGCAAAAGACTACTATGTCTGCAAGGGGACTTGTGGGAGTCCAGCTGCTCTTGACAAGAACCCATCCATTTCTCAATGTCAGTGTATTAATTAAAGTAAAATAAGTGTATGTAGTATAAATTGTTGCTTTTAGTTGACATTTTGGACTTGGTTGCAGTGTGTGTATATTATAAAATCCTGGCTATTGACATATATCAAGCATTTTGTGAAGCTGAAGAGTTGCAACAGTGCAGAAAATCTCCTCCAAATGTAATGGCAGAACAGAAATGTGCACTGAAATCACTAATGTATTTCTGTGTGTAAGCTTGACTTTAAAGTTGGTTGGAAGAAACTGAAGGAGGTATTCAGCATTGCTGGAACTGTAAAGCGTGCAGACATCAAAGAAGATAAAGATGGCAAGAGTCGAGGAATGGGAACAGTTACCTTTGAACAAGCAATTGAAGCTGTTCAAGCAATATGTATCCTTGGTTTTGAAAACTAATTGATCAAATACGTATTAGTCTTTAATCATGTCTAATTAGCGTAGTTTTGAAAATGGTGTTTATTTGCCTTGTAGCTGGTATGTAGGGACTAGAGTGTAATACTATGCAGATTACATTTTTAATAGTGACTGAGTTTACTGCTGGGGTCTGAAGAGGTGTTACTGATAATGTTGAAGAAGGTTAAAATATGTGGGAGTGTGACATGTGTGAAACTAACTTTTATATACCTAACAGCTTGTATAGTCTTTTCTGGCCTTTGAATTGATGTTCTAAAGATTAGTTAAGGAAAGATAAGACTCCTAAAAGTGATACAGAAATAAAATAAGTTACTACAGTGATTCATCTGAAATAGTTAAATTGTCTTCTACAGTTAGATTCCTTGACTTACCTTTCTTCAGCTATGTTCAATGGACAATTCCTGTTTGATAGACCCATGCATGTAAAAATGGTAAGTTGCTTACGTTTCTACTGTGTGCATCTGCCAAAATATTGAAAGGCTCGTAGCATAACATCCTTGTTTTTTATCAGGATGACAAATCAATTCCTCATGAAGATTTCCGTGTTGCAGACAGCAAAACTTCACAATTACCTCGTGAGTATGCACTGTTTTCTACTCCTTGCACTTAATATATGTTGAAGTAGAGTCTTGGAACAGTTTAGTTGTACTTTTGCTACTGTGGTCTCTTTATGATACCGAAGAAAATCTTTATTCTGGTGATACTTACTTTTTGTTTTCAAGGTGGTCTTGGTGGCATTGGCATGGGACTTGGACCAGGTGGACAGCCCATTAGCGCGACGCAGTTGAGCATGGGTGGTGGAATGGGGAGCATGGGTCCAGGAGGTAAATCTGTGTTCTTCATTTTTCAGTTTTACAGAGCTTTAAGTTTAAAATTGTCAGTTCTGTGTTTGGAAGAATGACATACTCTTGACAAAGCAAGCCTTGTGTAGTGTGTTTTTGAGATGTTAACTGTTCCTGCTTTTTTTAACTCTGTTATGATATTATCTGTCTTCTAAATAGTGTTTGTCTCTTTGATTTAAAGGTATGGGAATAGATGGTCCAGGATTTGGCGGAATGAATAGAATGGGAGGCGGTACGTGCAGTGAAGTTCTTTGCATTAAGTATTTTTTTAATATTGTATAGAAAACACTCTTCTTATTTTACAGGACTTGCTGGATTTCGTGGAATGGAAGGAATGCCTAATATGGGAGGATTTGGAGTCAACCGAATGGGAGGTAGGTGAACACTGTTCCTGTACACTTATTAGTTTGCAATATTTATTTATTAAAAGCCCCTGCTTTAGGTATGGGTGATGTAGATAAGTCAAAGGAAATACAGTCAGTGGCATGAGTGGAGGCATAGGAACTGGTGTGGGAGTTAAGTATTTTATAGGTGCCTCTGACTTGTGCATTAAACCCGCTTCTATTTAAACAAGCATCTGTGAAACAAGTGTTGTATGAACATCAGTTTGGATGTATATAACAGGATATTTCTGGTTTTTTGCTTTGTTCTCTACAGAAATGTTTCGTGGTGGAATGGGAGGAAACATGGACAGAGATTTTGGTCGTAGTGACATGGCATTGAACCGTGGTTTTGGAGATTCTTTTGGAAGGATGGGTATGGTAGCCATTACATTTCCTGTGGCAAATTGCAACCTAGTATTAGAAGAGTTTTACTAGAAGAGGAGAAGACCTGGTTTCATTTGGTCATTTTCTTCTGTCCCCTCTCCCCCAGTCATAACTATAAAGATGTAATCTGAGTGTTTAGGATAGCCTTTGCTTAGCATGGAGGTTAAAGTGTGGTGTGGTTTGGTTTTGGTTTTTTTTTTTTCCATCTGTAAAATATAAACAAAATAACAATTTGAGGAAAGCATTTAGCTTCATCCTGTTAACTTTGTGAGTTAAGTCTTTTGGGTATTAAAGTATGTGCTTCTGGTAATCCTGAACAAGCTGCCCAGGTACCACCTTTGTAACTTCCAGGAGCCTGCTTTTGCAAATGCATGCTGGGAAATTGTTTTTACTGCAAATCAGGTAGCATTGGATAGGAACAGTGAATCTGGTGCCATTGGTTTTCTTCTTGCCTTCTGAGCTCAAGCAGCTTGGAATGGGATTTATTTGCCTCTTATGTAACTGGGCCAGCTTTGTTTTGTTTATAGATTATGTCTTGTTGACAGCGTTAATTTTGTTACTTTTTTGTTCCCTCAAATTAGATATTTTTCTATCTTAAGAGGCCTGGAAGTAATTAACAGTAGAGCCTTCTTGTACTTTGTTACTATACTGTTAACTGGATTAATGCATTATCAGAGACAGGTTTTCTTTTCCCTCGTCTCCATTTTTCTCCCTTAATTCACCACTGTGAAAGAGAAGAACTGCTAAGAGCATAAGGTTCATCTGGTCTAAAAGTTGATTTTTTAATTTTTTTTTTTATTTTGGGCAAGTCATAATAAAGGGTAATTCTTGTGCGCTTCTCTTCAAACACTGGTAATTTTGTAGAAGTGATAATGTGATAAGATTGCTAGTTGAGTTAGTCTTAATGTCTTGCAGTCGATGTCTTAGAAATCAAGTGTATGCTTTCAGTCTGTTTACTTGCAACATAGGATAAACATCTGTTTCCTGAGGGAAAATCCAAAGCCACGTCAGTTATAAATGTTCATACAAGCAATATATTTCTGAGTCTTCTGATAACAGCATTGATTTTGAAATACATGAACGTGGCCACTGTGAGAAACTGACATGGGAGTCATTCATAAGTTGAAGCTTGCTGGATCTAGTGAATAACCTGTCAGCAATCTTACCATTTAAATACTGTTCTGAGAACCAAGATGAGAGTTTCCCAACTCAATCTTAAATTATGGAAGGAAATAGTAGGGATTTACAAATATAATAGTTAATAAGATACTGCATTTAATCAAGGAAGATCCTCGTGTATTCCTGTTACAATATTTAGGGTAATTGTATCTTAAAAGGAAATGCTGTGAGTGCCTTTGGCTTTAGTACCCTGCCAGTTTCAAGGAGGGCAACTTAACGCAGTGTTTTATTGGGCTAAGGCATCAATTAGTGAAAATCAGGATATTTGATTTGCAGCAGAATCATTTGATTTGCTATTTAAATTGCCAAAATTTTGAAGTATCCAGGAAAAAAATCAAAGGTAGTGTCATAGAGCATCTCCAAGCATATAATTTTTATTGGTGAAAAGCCATTGGGGAAAAATGCCCAGGTAAAGGATGTCTCTAAGGTGAGAAGCAGCTGAAATCTTACTAGGATTATTTGAGATTTCAGGTTGGGTATGGGTTGGGGGGCTTTTTGGTTTGGTTTTTTGTTGTTATTTGGTTGGTTCTTAAGTGCATCTTAGACTGTTGAGACTTTTTTTTTTCCTTTTATAAGAGAGTGGGTGTAACTGGGATGCACTCACAATCAACTAAGATTTTCTAGCTCTGGAAAAGTGGGTATATATATATATTTTTTTTTTCTTCACAATTATTTTAAGGTGCAAAAACCAGTCATGTCAGCAATCTCAAAATTTGACTGGGTGTTTTATTACAAGACCCTCTCTGGCCTAATGAATAACTATTAAGATCTTCATATGCAAACTGTTGGCTGAAGTACTGGGAGTAATCCTGCTGGTGTTGAAAACTGGTAGGTTTTTTTTCAACAGGCTAGTCCATATTTTTTGAGGTCTTGGTATGGCTATGACAGCATGTTGTCTGAAAGGACACAAATATTTCCCACAAGAGACTGGCAGGGAACAATTGTTGCTGTTTTGAACTGTGTGGAGAAAATCTAATGAAGACTCAGCAGTGACTTTTTTAGCTATTAAAACAATGGTGTCTAGCATAAAGATGACAGCTATTGATCTAATTTGCCATAAGTAAAAACTGACCTGTTTGTTCTAGGTATGAAAATCAAGCAAGAAAAAATGCAACTGACAGTACCACTCTGTTCTGCAATGACAGAAATTTAGTTCTTTTGAGCTTCTACAATTCTAGAAGCTCCCTTGGGATTACTTTCCTGAATATTAGCACTTCAATTAAAAGAATTATTTTTATCCCACTCTAGAATCAGTCTCTGATACCATTCTGGAGATTTACGTGGTTCTGCCAAATAGCTTTTATTAAGCATCAATTCCCTTTCTCCCTTTTCCCCAACAAATTCTATCAATTCACTCTTCCTATGCAGTAAAGTAAGACATGAGGAGAGCTGCTCCTAGCTTTTGCATTGGTTTCTTAAAAACGGGAGAAACTGGGGCATTTCTGTACTATGAAGATCAAATTAGATGAACCCTTCCATTTTGAGGCTGTTCTTACCAATGTGGGAAATGGCTCATTTAGTTTTAAGAAATTTGTGCTGCTGGCAGACTGTCAGTGGGGAGAAAAGCTAGAAAGAAGTCAGAGTAGCTTAAATCCCATAATAGAGGAGGAGGAACTAATGTTACTAGATGTTTCCGATTTAGTTTGAATAATAAAGGCACAGGTTAAAGTGTTCTGTAGAAAAGAATTGCCAGGTAACATTGAGACCAGTGCACTTCATAGTGTGTGCTTTGTTGTTGTCACTAACCGGTGGTTTCAGTGTATGTCACTGTATTATTTTTTTCTGTTTAGGTGGTGCAATGATTGGTGTTTTTGCAGGAGGAATGGGAGCGCCTAGCATGGGCCCAGTAAGATCTGGAATGAGTAGGTTAATTTGTTTCAATAGAATGTAAATGCATAGGCAATGTAATGATACGGTGTACATGTAACTGTATCAAGATTTTGTTGTAGCGTAGTGTTTTACCAGTGTTGGAAGTAGTAGAATTCTGTTGCATGTGACTGCGAGTCTGATAGTTTTTAAAGCTGTTTTGTTGAGGTAAAAGTTCAGAGGAAAACTTGCTAATACAGTCTTTCCCTTAATCTTGTTTTTTGAAATGGTTTTAACTTCTGGTTTGGAAGGAGAAGTGATTCAAGTAAACTTGTGTTGCAAAAAACAGACAAATGGGCACAGTTATTTGTGTGAACTTCATGAAGCTGAACTTCAGTAATCTCTCATTGTTGATATAAAAAAAATCAGCCATGAATTTCAGATTATCACTCAGTTTAATTTTGTGCAAAGTTCCAATACTGAGTTTGTATTACAGCAAATGTCTAAGTTCCTCAGGGTAGAGCAGACGAGAAACTAAAATCTCACTAGTGGTAATCTTGAGAGGCATAAGGCTTAAAGAGAGGGTCCCTCATGAATGATCTTGATAGTTTTGCTTTACATTAATCTTTAATTATGAATCCAGAAAGATTATAATAGGATATTTGAATGCCATTGATCTTAGGTCTTTATATAATATACATTAATGTATTTCATTGCATGTATCATAGGAAAGTCCATGCTCTTCACAGTACTTGCAGTAACATCTGTTCTCTGCAAAATATGCTTTCTCTAGAAGATTGTGTCATTAAGTGTGGGTATGGCTGCATTAAGTAAAGCTGAATGTGAATGCAGGAAGCAAAATAAACAATAGTGTATATGGTCAAATTATCTGTATCTTGACATTACCACAGTTACTTACTTATCTCTTTTTAGTACAGGGTATCATATTTTTATTACTTAAACCGGACAGCCTTTAAATCTTAATTCTTGTGTTCAACATTTTACTACGTTAGATGGTGTGACTAATAGCTTGATGCAGTTTGGTATTTCCTTTTATTTTTGAACTGACACTTTATATCTTCTAATACTTTGCCTTAAAACACTAGCCATGCTGCTAGATAAATCACTGTGCATGTATGAAGTTGTTTTATATTACAGCTGTTTTATTAAAGTTACTTTCCTCTTGACACAAAAATTATTTATTTTTAAAGTACTTACGTATTTATTACTAACAAGAGATTTTTATTTTATTCTCCTTTTCTTTTATGTAGGTGGTGGAATGGGTGGTATGAACAGTATGGCTGGAGGAATGGGAATGGGGATGGATCGGATGAGTTCTGGTTTTGATCGAATGGGACCAGCTATGGGTGGAGGCCTGGACAGGAACATCGATATCGATCGAGGGTTTGTGCCTGGCCCGATGGGAAGTGGCATGAGAGAGAGATTAGGCTCTAAAGGCAACCAGATATTTGTGAGAAATGTAAGCATTTGAATACATAGAAACCATGAGCTTATTTTGTGTGCGTGTTTGATTACATGCTCTTTTTTCTTTGTAATATTTTGTTATTAATAATGCTTTTTTATTCTAGCTTCCTTTTGACTTGACCTGGCAGAAGCTAAAGGAGAAATTCAGTCAATGCGGTATGTATATGAATCTTGTCCCTGCTCAGTGCCATCGACTTCATGTGTTATACAGCCCTTGTTAGATAAGGACAGGAAGACAAGGTTGTTGCCTTATCCTGAAGAAGAGTCTGGCTAGTCTAATCTTCCTTACTTCCCCCAGCTTTCCTGAGTTATGTCATGCCTAAAAATTATTTATATAACATGTGAGACCAAGGTACAGTCTGGGCTATGCTGACTCTGAGTGCTCATCTGCTATAAACTTTAATAACCTATTCAATTAATAAAATTACTCTTTGAACTTTTTCTTTTTTTGGAGCAGGTTATCATGTATCATCTGGCCAAAACAGAGTATATAATGTAGCATTTATTTTGAGACAAATGCATGCAGGGACCTGTCCAGGTTATGCATTACTTCCAGAAATGGTGCTGCATCAAATCAGAGTTAGTAATTTTGCCAAAGTGGCAGATTGTTTTTATGCAAATAGATGATCCTGATTAGCATATTTGCAGGCTGTAATGCTTCTCCTTTATGTTAAGAAATAAAGACCCTTTTTATGTAAGATAAAGGATTGCTACAAATATCCAATCTTTTCATCTAATTCAGAAAAGTTGTCTTTTCACAGAAGTGAATAAAAAATGAAGCTTGGGTGTAGGAATATACAATTGTTTTGAAAATACACTGTCAGAAGGGAAAGCTTTAACTAAATTACAGGATGCCTTTTCTTATTTTGGAGAGACAGAAAAGACAAATAATTCAAAACCATACTACTGATACCTAAGACAGTCTTCATACACCTATTTGCAGATTTGATATAAATTAGAACTCTCAGTTCATCTATGAAAAATTTTCAGATTTTCACTTTTTTTTTTGTAGCTGGAGGATACAGTGAAACAGGTTCTTTCTTTTTAGAAGTCTTAACTGGGCAACTTTCAGATAGTTCAGAATTATTTTCATTATCCACTCGGCAACTAACAGATGTAGTAATTACATTGAATTGGTTTTAAGAATTACAAGCACAGATTTAAGCAACAGATTGTATTCATGCCAGTATCATAAGGAAATACAAAGACCATGTCTCCACATGTTCAATTTCTTTCAGTGAAAGGCCAATCATCTATTGTGTGCTATTTAAGAATAAAAAGCTATGTATTTTAGGGAAAAGTTTCGTGTTCCTAGTGGCATTTGGGGGCTCAGGAGTGGTGTGCTACAACAGACCATAAGCAAAAACTCATTAGCTCCAGGCACTGAACATTCTCTGAGGTACCAAGATATCTACATAAAAATGTTGCCTCATGAGTTGTGTGTAACCTGAAGAAGACACTGCAGGACTTGAATAGTGCGTGCTACTTTTCCACCACTCCTAACCTGGTAACTTGATTGTTTTAAAGGTTCTAATTTTACTCTGCAGCTTCTTTACAAAATCACTTTGTTGTTGTGATTGCTTGATACGTTGCTGTGATGAACATGGTGGACCGGATTGAGCTATAATTTACTTAACACTTGTCAGTAGTCGCACTTCTGGCACTGTTGGTAACTGAAACACAAAACTTTCCCTTAGCCTTATAGGGCACTTTGTTTCAAACTTGAGGTGAAATACAGGCATACTTCATCTTATGCTAGCGTGAAGGAGAGGTTTGAAACAATCTTAATTTGGACTCTTCACTGCTGTTTTGGCCTGTGTCACCTTCCCTGAATGAGTGAATGAATATACCATCAGTCTGAAAGTGCTAATTTCATTTAAAAATGCTTTTTTATAACTTTTGATGAGTTCTTTAAGTTAGTGCACTGAAGGCTTGAAATAACTGCTGTTTAACTTATTTATTCAGGTCATGTAATGTTTGCAGAAATAAAAATGGAGAATGGAAAATCAAAGGGCTGTGGAACAGTCAGATTTGACTCACCAGAATCTGCTGAAAAGGCCTGTAGGATAATGAACGGCATAAAAATCAGTGGCAGAGAAATTGATGTACGCTTGGATCGCAATGCATAATTTAAAACTGTGTGTTCAGGAACATTCCTATGTCTGTTTAGCTTCTCTACCCTAGTAAGTCATTTTTAGTAACATTGTATGCTTACAAAAGCTGTAAAAAGGAACTTTTAAATCCCACCAGCCTTTAACAGTATAGTGTTTAATATACTGTGATACTTGTTAACGGAATCTTACTATGTTTGGTTTTTAAAGACAATTTGCCTGATTTTTGTTGTTTTTTTTTTTAGAGGCACTGAGCACCTGCAGGTCTCTGTAGACCATGGAAGCTTTGGATGCTCAGTGCCTTTGGAAAATTAGGCCAAGTGTCTCTAGTCATTCAGTTTAAATGAATGGTTATACTGTTTTTAATAAAATAAGCCATTTTCTCTGTTAATCTCAAGATTGCATAGTGGGATTTGTTTAGTGTTTTCTGACTTTTATTTTTTTTTTCCCCAGCGTGTATCAACATTGTAATGTAAAAACTAGATGTCTTTTTTCAGATTTTGGTTTTCTATGTGCGTTGTAGTCATACTGTAATTCTTGACTCTAAAAGAAAGGGCTCCAATTAGGCTGTGATGTTTTTGTTCTACTTAATATTACTTTAATGACATGACTTTAATGACATGACTTAGTTCTGTAAATAAGATTTAGAGCCCGATGGGAGTTTTGTTGTTTTTGGTTTTTTTGTTTTTTTTTTTTTTTTTTACTAAATGAAGAAACTGATCTTTCTCTCCTGCTTTTATTTTTTTCATCAGTATAATCACTGATTAAAACTAGTTACCACAGACCCTTGTAGGATTGTTCCCTATGATGCCAAGTTCATATAAAATTGATAATATAGTAAATACTAAGTACAGTACAAGACAAATTGCTCCCAATTTTTTATCTATTTTCCAGCCATTTAGGTGAACTGCTAGAAAAATAAAAACAACAGAACAGATAAGAGAAATGGCTGTGTATGTCAAACCACTGCTGTTCACTTCTGTGGGTCCTGATGTATTTATGAAGGCAGTTTTTATAAACCAGGGTATTCCCAAACAGAGCATATCAAATACGTTGGATCCTACAATGTTAGACATAGCCATATCTCCATTTCCTGTGAAAGAAGAAATACATATAAGTCTGCTTAATTGTATTGTACAAAATTGCCAAACTGTTTTGGAGGAACAGATTGTCAACCCTAAATTTCTCAGAGCACCCTTTTCAGACTTTTCACTGAAAGAACTATAGTCAAGATTCTACAGAACATGGTTTTGGGTACCACAAGTATTAAAAAAAAAAAAAAAAGTCTCCCTAAATCACCAGCATCTGCACAGTTGCACTTAAAATAAGCTAGACAGGCTATTACAAAATCCAGTCATGCTTAAAATACCAAGACCTACAGTTGTGTTTTGCAGTAAAACTGTAACACTCGATCAACAACAAACCAATCTAGAATACTTCTCTTAGATACTCTTGAGAAGTTTTTAAATGTCTGAGCCACAGCTTCTTCAGGTAAGCTATTTATTTATTATTGGTAAGCTTAAGCTTTAGAATCTGGAGCGAAATTTTGAAGTTACTCCTTGAATTTCTGGAAATGTTGACTAGAATTCTTTTTTTCATAGTACCTTTTAAACACATCCATTGGAATGAGTGTGAATACTAAAATCTTTACCTTTCTGAGCCACCAGCACGCTTGCAACTGTATCTGGTACGCTTGTTCCTGCTGCTAGTAATGTGAGACCCATTACTGATTCTGGAATTCCCAGTGTTTCACCTGCAGTTGATAAATAATGGTAGAAGATGCAAGTATGTTTTTAGTTTAAGTTTTGCCCAAAGAAATTACTTGGACTTTGCTGGAAAAAGGATCAGTCATCATATGGTAATTTCAAAAGGAATCTATCAGCTAACTTGAATAAATATGAAGTGACCGAACCATGAAATAGTTAACAACAACAACAAAGAAATATCATCCTGTCTTTGTTCTTCAGTCAAATAAAAAAGGAATTGTAGTATAGTAACCATCTTACTTTACAAGTTTCTCAAAGACCTGAGTGAAATGTCTCCAGTGGTCAAGACAATACCAACTAAGATTTTTTTTTTTTCTTTCAGGTACAGTAGAAGTTTAAATATCTAAGAATTTACTCCTCTTCCCCCCACCCCACCCAACTTCTAGAAAATATCATAGTCTTCTGTATTTTTTGGCATCTCATCATTAATGCTCAAAAGTCTCATGATGCAATAACTCTTCTAATCACCCTCTGTGAAGGGGGAGGGAAAAAGCACATAAATTTTCTTGGGGAGGAGGCTCACTATGATCATTACTACAATACAGTCTCAACTACATAGCTTTAGCATTTCACTCCAGTTAGAAAGTTCTTTTGTTGGATTTGGAAGAATCAAAATGCAGAATTTTTGTGAGACTTACAAGTGCAAGTAATCCTTCAGAAGTGTGACTTCCTTTATCTAAATATTGGTTTAAATTAAGAAAAGTTTTGTTACTTAAACATCATCTTATTTTTTCCCCATCTTTTTTTTTTTTTTTAGTCCCATGTGTCCTGTAAGCATATTAATTTATCACTTAAAATACAGGGATTCAAATCTTCGAAACTGTTTTAGCAACTGAACTACTCACAAGCATCAATATGCCAAAGTATTTGATACCTGTACTCAAGTTGTTAAGTAATTAGTTTGTCTTACCTTTCAGTGAAAAAAAAGTTTATCTTAATATCTTTTTTAAAATCTGAATTATTTCTTGCAATATTTGGACATTAATAAGAACAGTTTTCTTAAAATAAGAGGCAGTACTCTGTAAGCTAGGTCAGCAATGCTTGCCTCATATGTACCAGCTTAGTCTAGGCCAGCCCTGTAAATTTATATTTGAAACTATTTGTTGGTTCAGAGGAACTAACATGATCCTGTTGGAGAATTTGTACTGGTATTTATTCTTCTGTCACTCCTAATGTAAGAGATTTGTAGGATGAGGGACCAAAAATATCAGCTTTTGTAAACTATCCAGGCTGGAAAATTATGGTTTATGGCAAGCAAACCAAGGTGAAATAAGAATGAACCAGCCTTATGTACCCAAGTGTAGTTTCTGGCCCTCTGAAGGTTACAAGATAGAATCTAAACTCAGGTGAATCTGATTTTCTTTTTATTAGATAAATCTATCCTCTATTTAATCTGTAGGGCCTTTTTCTGGCAACTGACCATAAAGAGAGAATGGTCTTATTTTTCTAGGCTTTAGTTAATTTTGTGTATCACTAGCAATGTCT
Source organism: Aramus guarauna (assembly GCA_013400195.1). Classification (NCBI taxonomy): domain Eukaryota; kingdom Metazoa; phylum Chordata; class Aves; order Gruiformes; family Aramidae; genus Aramus; species Aramus guarauna. The sequence continues at coordinate 530,962 of VXBL01000838.1, read as the reverse complement.
TGCTATGAGTAGTCAATTTTTCTTTGCTTGCAACAAAAGGTGTATTAAGTTAGGTTTGTTCTTGACCATCAAAATTTAGTCCCCAGCTGTGATACTTTTGTGACATTCTGATAGGCTGTTTATGCAATAGTAGAATCTGAGTCTCCTTTCATGAAAGAACCTGGACTTAAATATAATGTATGTGTAATTTTTAGCAGCTTAACATGTAAATAGAACATACTTGACCTAGAAGTAGTGGGCCAAAGACCACAATACTGCTTGTGCTGACTCTTCAAAGTGGGCTAACACACTATTTGACCAGTGTACCTGCTTTCATATGAATTAGTACTTTCTCTAGTAGAACAGCAATAACTTTCATTTGAATCCTGTTTCAAAAGCTTCTAGCATTCAGACAGTAAACCCTTGCTCTTTAGATAGAAGTGGAAAATTATTTGACCAAGGAGTGAACCTGGTGGGTGTTATATCCAGTGATCTACTAGTAATTTCTGAAAAGTTTGTGTAGGTCTGTTTCTGCACTGAACAAGGAGTTATTCATTGAACTTAAGTTGAAAACAAGTTTAGGATGCTGAACTAGCAGAATACTTGAGTAGGATTAGTGAGCTACAATGTGGGAATGGCAAGCTTTGTAGCATTTCTTTCTTGATTAGAGATTTGTTTTCTGCTTGTTCTTAAAATTAAAAACTGGATTTTTCTCAAGCTGACTGGAGAAACAGTGAATTGAGAAGACCTTTAATACCTTAAGATATTTTTAAAAGAACATTTTTACACAGTTCATACCTGCAATTCTACTGCTTTGCTTTGTGATGCAGATTTGTAAGAGGTACACACACACCAAGAATGTTTAATAAACGCATGATTCTATAGTTGAAATAAAATAGTACAAAAATTTGGGAGGGTTTTTTGGCAGTTAATTTAATGCCAAATCTCTTACTATAGTGTTAAGAAAAATACAGGTACAGGAAAAACAATGTCTCTTACATGTAACCCTGAACCTTTAATTTCAGTCTCGGTGGATTCCATGTTTGTCAAACTCCAGCTTGACAAGTTCATTGCTGTGTAATTGTTTCACTTCATGAAGCAGTTTAATGAAACTGTCTCTTTTTAAATATAGGCTGGTTTTTGTAGCTGTGTAAACAAATTCTCAATCATGTGATGGTAAGCAGTCTGAAGCAGCTAAACTATAAAGTGGTTTCGTTAGATGGAAGAAGGTGGCAAAAACTAAGCAAACAAGTTTTTTGGGGGGTTTTGGGTTTGTTTGTTGTTTTTTTGTTTGTTTTAAGCAAAGTATATGTTGCTAAATTGAGTGTTAATTGTGGGAAGGAGAACTCATCACAGGAAGAAAACCGTTTTTTCCGTGATTCTCGATGGGTCAATTCTGTATAGCAGCAGCACTTCAGGTACCTACCTGCTATTGTTACCATCCATACAAGAACATAAGTTAGTGCAGCAATCCATGCTGCCGAAATTAAAAATGTCACCATGAACCAGTTCCTCCAAAACTGTCTTCTGCAATCTGGTATAGTCAAATAGAGCAGTGTAATAATAGGAAGGGATAACACCCACAAAATTCTCTTCATATCTGCTTCAGGCATGGTGAAGACACTTGGATGGTCTGTTGAAGAAAAAGTAACTCTCTTAAGTTGTAGCATTACGTTTAAATCCATAGCATAGTCATATTACTGGCCTCTACTTGTGAGGATACTGAAAAAAGGTAAAAATACTTCCTCAAGTTCTAGCTGTGGTCCTACCCAGTACCTGTGTCACACTGGACAAAACTCTGAAATCAAATAGTCTTTATTACTGGTTGTCTCCTAGTGACATAAAGTGGATGAAAAATGAACTTTTCTATAAAGGTTTGTTTACATACAATGTTTACCAAGAGTAAGTACCAAGTGCTGTTTTTTTGCATAAGTGAAGAGGAAACTGATGACCTGTGGCCACATCATAGCTATTCCTTTTACTCCTGATATAATGCATATTTGGGGCTATGAACCTGCCATTGTTTTAAGAAAACAGTAAATATTAGTACAGTACCAGTGTGTCTTTTCAACTGATTGCATTTTACAAGCGGTGTGGCTGGGAAGTTTCAGATGTGCACAGCAAAGACTGATGGAAGTGTGCTGTTCTAATATGACACAAATGAGCAGCTATCCTAGTACTCCTCTAGCAGCTAACTTCATGTAAATACCACCACTCAGATTTTGCTTAATGTTACATTTCAGGGAAGAATAATGATTTACTTAAATACTATACTGGAGTTCTTTTGTGAACGAAGTCTTACTAATATCTGAAAATCTACTCTGTGTTAGAACTGATGCAGATGGGCATGCAGAGTGCTAGGCAAGTGTAATAATACTTATACCTTCAGAGATTTCATCAAGCCCGTGCAGGCTTGTTGAAAGTTGAGAGTAGTCCAGCTCATCTTGAAAAATTCCACTGTCTGTTCTTGACTGTTGACGAATTAGAGGTCCACTCTCTTCCCTCCATCCAACCAGTGGCTGCTGCTCAGCATTCTCTTCCATAGCTTTTGTAAAACACGTACAGCAGGGACTGAACTTTTTCATGAGGTATTGGTTGATTTTAATGTCAAAACATAGTACCAGGATATAACACCCATATATCAATAATAAGGATGCACTTTCATACCTGGAATGAAAAACAGGTTTTTACATAATGTCTAATATAAAAACCCCCAAGTCTTTAACTTGTTAAAATGGCTGGCGTAAGGAGAGAGAAAATTTGCATGAGTAGCAAACGGAAAACACACAAAAGCATCTATTGGCAGTTGTATGGCTGGTGTCATAGAAGTTCATGAGTGTCTCTGTGTCTTTCAGCAGTTTGATTAATTCCCCTTCCCTGCAGAATCTTGTGTACTGTATAGCTGCATGTTTTCCAGGGGTCTTACTGATGGAACATTTTACGGATGTTTGTGAACTTGAGTCTTCGTGTGATGGTTAAAGAGAGGGATAGTATGTGCTATTGTGAGTTAGAAACTTCAGAGACTTAGTGCTGGACCTGACTAACTTGTTGAGGTAGCAGGAGTTTGTGTTGACAGAAGAGAGGTAAAACATCAGAAGCTTATCATGTGCTTCTGGCAGACAAATGTTTTTCTTAACAGTGATGCTATTAAAGGAAAGGCTCAAAAGGAGTAAACTATGAAGACTTGATTGCTATGCCAGAACAGTTCTGATAGAAATTGTGAAGTCTGTACGGACAAACCTATGCAGATCAAACTTTATAAATATGCAGGGTTTGAATGTTTAGGTAACAATCTTTACAAGCATTGTGACTTTCTGTGTTTTTGTTTTTTTAAAGCCAGTGGGATGTTAATTTCTGTTAGGGAATAGCAGTTCAGCCTACCTGAATTTTGGGGTTTGGGTTGGTTTGTTTCTTTTTCAAAACACTGTCTCACTAATCTCCAGTCAACATGAATTCAACACTACTTGTGCTCTTACCAGTAAATTCTGTTGTCAGATATCATCGCAAGGACCGCCGCTACACTAATTGTATATGCCAGACAGTCTCTAAACAGCGGCCAACAGGATAGCCTCGAAACCTGCAGATCACAGATTCATTTACTTTTCTTAAACTTGTCTGTAATACTTTCACTAAGTGCTGTAAATGCTGCATCAATATGTTGTTTCTATATTATGTAAAAATTTAAGATTCTTAGGAATGACTTAAGTATGATATTTAACAAGTTAGTGTTTTTAAAAACTTTCATAGCAAGTTATCTTAAAATGATTACATGCTGGTTTTGCTACTAAATAATAAACTTGACGGTTGTCATAGTAAGTCTCTCTTGGCTTTTGTTGGCAAATCAGAAAGGATAACCGTTTGGCTCTTAGGAGCAGAACTGTCAAAGTTGATACATACCACGCTGGAAAACAGCCCACAAGCTGCAGAAATACCCAGAAGATTATAGATTGCTGATCCAAGGATGGTGCTGACACCGATATCTCCCTTTGTCACGAAGACTCCTATAAGGAAAATGACTCTGGTATGTTTCAGTTTGGCATGCAAGGAAAAGAATTCTAGATTCTGAGGAGTCAAAAGGTGTTTCTTACCTAGAAAAGCAGTGACAAGCTCTGGAGCAGAGCTTCCAGCAGCCATAAAAGTTGCTCCAGCAACATCCTGAGAGAGGCCAAGGCCTGAGGATAGAGCAAAAGAATCGCTTAAAACAAATAAGTACTTCAGTAGTCTGTACCCATTACTTGCATTCGCGTATAATGTCAGAAGCCACTACAGTTTAATAGAATGAACTTTGCTTACTTTTGTACAGTTAATGCGTTTATTTGAAATTGGTAAAATAATATTTTGAAAACATAGCCTCATTTATTGGGCTAATTTATTTCTAACTATTACAGAAATTGGTTTAAATACCAGAAAAGAAGTACTGATAATACAAGAGATTTGAGCGTGATCTTAAAATGTAAATGGGCATACGTATGCGGGCTTTAACTCTGTTTCATATGGGTAATAATTGTGGGGAATTTCCTTGGACTCTAGAGTGATATTGCTACATGATCCATGTCAAGTCTGTCTATCTTCCAGGGAAATCCATGCTACTGTGTCTTCACATACCAGAAACACTAGTTAAATTCAAACCAGTGCTGCGATCTTAAAATCAAATTTTCACTTCATATGGACAGTGTAAGAGCCTGTGTCTTGCTTGAATGCAATGAGATTTTTGTTCTGGTAAGTTGACTGTTTCTGAAATGTAACTCGCTCTGTGGATCAAGTTCTGCACCCTAAGAACAGGGACGTATGGCTAACTATGGAAAAAGTCTGACAAATGCTTATTTATCATCAATAAAAAAAATATCAGCTCTACAGCAATGTTTAAGCTTACATTTTCTGTAAGTGTTATGGTCTGGAGAACGGGTTTCAGTGTCCAGGGATGAGTTTCCCTAGGAAATTTTTTCATTCTTGGCAATGAAAAGCTGAACTCCCAGCCAGGACCGTCTCTTTAATTCAGTGCTCTGCTGAAGCCAGGGCCATTATTACAGGTTGATTAGATTTCCTAGAGCAGCTGTAACCACGGTGTTCCCTTCCCTCTGTGCCCTACCTCTAGCATATAAGCAGTAGCTCATCCTGGTACTTGTTCACCGCTTAGGGAGAAATACAGAAACTCCAGCAAGGTACTTAATTGCTGCTGTGCTTTAATATAGGGAGAGTTTTGGATTCTTGGTTTGGTTCCCTCACCTCATTTTTTTTCTTTTTTTTTCCTTTTACTAATAACCTGGATTATTACTGCTTCCTCCAAAGTTGTATTGTCAGTTTAGATAATACTGAAGAAGTTTTTAAGATTTCCCTCCAGGCACAAGGAAAGCAAATTTTAAATGAATGCCTGTGCAGAGTGTAATCAGAGTATGTTTTTTCAATAGAGTATTGATACATGTCTCAAGTTAAACATTGCATTGGTAAGTCTAACTATGCACAGAGACTCTGAACTTTATTTTTGTCTCCAGCGCGCTCTAACTTTGAAGCTTTTTTAAAGAGAAAAAGATCAAGACGTTAACTTACATTCACTGATGATCTCTAGAGAAGGTAGGAAGTAGTCATCACACACAATGGACACGGCCAAAAACATGTAAAGTATAATTATGAAATAGATAACGATTCCTCCATCCTTTCTCTCCTGCGGTGTAAAAAATCCTTCAGGAAACTCCGATGAAGAAGGGACGCACTCCGTCCTGTTTTCTGAAAATTGAGTACAAAGCCGTTACGTGTCCTCCTGCCTTTCCCTTTTCAGGCTGTTTCAGGAGTTTCGCGGGTTAGACCGATACCTGCCTTCAGCGGATGCCTGCCTGCCTGCCCGCCTAAGGCATCAGCCGCAGCCTGCAGCAGCCATGCCATCGAACCGTTGCACGCCTGGGCTCGCGCAGGTGCGGCGGCAGAGCCGCCCCCGGGCCGGGCCGTACAGCGCGCGAGCGGCTCCCCGGCCCCGCCGCCCGCTCCCTACCTGCGTCTGCAGCGAGGCGCTGGGCCCGCGCTCCCCGCGGCGGCTGCCAGCTCGGCGGCGACACCAGCAGCAGCAGNCCCCCTCGCCTCGTGGGCACCGTCCGCTCCCCCTCAGGGCCATGGCGGGGGGCAGCTCTGCCCCCTCCCGCGGTCCCCCCAGCCCAGCCCAGCCGCCCCGAGCTCCGCAGGCAGCGTGGGGGGTCTGGGCGGGGGGAAGAGCCTTCACCTCAGGCTGCGGGCAGTTCCTCCCGTGGCCGGGCCCTGTCCGAGGAGCCAGGCAGCGTGCCGCTCTTTGGCCGTCGCCATCTCCCGCTGCGCGTCCGTGGGCAGAGCGCGAGGTTCTGGCCATCACGAGTGCGCTTCTGGTGGAAGCTGCTGACCGCCTTACCCCGGTGCCATGCGAGTGTTTGGAGAGGTAGAAGGTGAATTGAAGCTTATTCCCCAATATCTTTTTTTTTTTCTGCTGTGACAATTCCTGTTTATTCCCGTCGATCTACCAGAATTCCCGTGCTGGGCTGTGCGAACTCCAGGCTTGTCCTTCGCTGGGGCGGGAGATGTTCGTGCTACTTAGGTGAACCGTTCAGCCAGAGCAAAGCCGAGACCTGCCACACAATCCCTCCCTTCAGACCCAGTTCACTGAACTTTGTCTGGTGACCTTTCCACGGCGAAGTCATGCGTATAATTGAGGATTAAATAGTAAAATACAGTCTTTTAGCAAGATGGTTTTGTAAAGTCCTTCCTCCTGCTCCTCCCCAGTCACTGGTTTCTCAGAAAGAAAGAAAATTGTGTTTCCATCAAATCACTTACAGACATATCTCCATTAACATTTCCAACCCCATTATGCCATGTGACATTTTGAGTGTTACTCCTAATCATTTCTTAGGTGCAGGGCTGATGCTTATATTTGCGAGAAAGAAGTGCAAACTGGAAAACATTGTTTTGCTTCATTGCATCTAATCCCTCTAAACTCTTCTTGTTCCCTGCATCTGTGGTGTTTGGCTAATAAGCGATCAGCCTCTCTAGGATACAGGAGATGAGACAAAGTGAAAAAGTGGATATTTTTCTTCTGGATCGGATCAAACAGAATGGTACAGGTACCACTAGAACACGAGCACTGGCTCTCAGTGAAAAATTTTCTGGAACAGCAAATTGTGCAGCAATTGCCGTTGCCTATTTCTGACCCCTCTGTGGCCCAAAATGCTTTTTATCAGAGCAACAATGATTTTAATCGTCAAGATTTTTAGAGGTGACAACTAACTTTCAGCAATGAGTTCTCCGTGCGCTCTAAAAGCAGACTGCAGCAGAGTTATGGCAGCTGCTGCTTCTCCTGCTTTACAGGAAAAAATCAATCATTTTCATTTTGAAAGATTTAAGGATTTTCTTCTGAATCCCACTTTCCACCAGAGTAAAACAGTACAAATTTTCCTTTCTAAATTACTGGTGGCTCTTTCCTGACATAGGTCAACAGAAAGGGTTTTGTTACCAAGGTAAGCGGCTTCCTTGCCACTGCCTCTCTTCCTTACAATTTATCGTTTGCCTAATCTTAAAACCTCAGCACAGTTTTCTGATATCAGCTGCTTCATTTCAATTTAGATATTTTTTGAAGGTGTGCTTTTTTATTATTATTATTATTTTTATTGCTTTAAATTACTTACAAGCCTGCTGTTCTGATGGGAATGAGATCTCTGGTACAGCACCGTGCTTGCTGCGTAGTTAGGAAAGCACAGTCATGCAATTTCAGGATTTGAAGGTTTTGCTATGCTCTGGTTTTGCTCTGTGCTCAAGCTTTAATTCCTTTCTGTAGGCCCCCCCTCTCCGTGCATAGCTGAAGCAAAGCCGGAGCTTTGATTTTACTGAAGACTGAAGCCCACTTAGTTTGCTGAGAAGTTGTGAGTGAGGTTTCTGCCCTCGCACCTTCCTTGCCAAGCATGCCCCTGGAGAGAGCAGCAAACAGAAAAAAACCTCCACAGTCTCCCAGCGTGAGGAACCATGCGCTATGCATCTGCATGCTTGACCCAGTGCAAAAATACTGCCAGCTACTGCGTTTTGGCCTCAGTGTGGCTGGCTGCCTGGTCTGGGCTATTTTGGTCTAAGATAACATTCTGCAAAGCTGAGATGGGTCAACTAGTAGTGCAGATTTAATGCATGCTGCTGCATTTTTTGGCTGCTGTTAAGATAAAGCCCTACTCTCCTTAGTAGTAAAAATAATAGATAAATAAATTTTTCAGAACTTCTAAAGGAGAGACAGGGGCAGCTGTTTGCTAGTCAGATTGCTAACACTAATGCTCTGCCACCCACGGGGATATGCTAGAAGGCTCCTATGGTAGCATCAAACTACAGCAGCTGTAGATCCTTTCCCAGTGATGATATTCTTGTGCGAACTGGCTGCTGTACATGTGAATGCCCCATTCGGTTAAGGACAGGGAGTTGTTTTGCTGCCCCTTAAAACAAAAGGAGGTGGGGCTGCCTAGGGCTCTGACTCCAGGTGTGTGCTATTTAGGGGGCAGGTGGGAGAAAACATGCATTGGGACCAGCTGTTGTGTCTCCACATAGCAGGTACTCATTTTCTTGTGAGAGGGGTAGGACTTCTGTACAAATCCAAGGAGGAGTTGCTTTTCTGTGAGTAGTGAATTTGCTTGGTACTGTTTGAGATTTTTCTCTCCCATTTTCTTCATAATGTCAGCAAACAGGACATGGATACTGAGGAAAAAAGCAGGTGAGTTTATCAGAACTTAAGAGGAATGTGAGTACTTGTTGGTAGGATCCAGTCCTCAAATAGAAAAGATATGGGGATGGCATGATGAATCTGTGACTAGGTTAAAACAACAGCAGAAAAAAATTTTGTGTGGATTGAGTTCCAGTCTTACTGGGGGAAGAAAAATGAGGTAGAGATCCTAGTAAGAGATTTGTACATAGCTTAGGTACAGGTGATTGTATGTACCTATACAGTAATGCTGTGTTTCTCTGTCTTCCTTAATTAAAAATGCACTGCAATTTTTTTTCTAACTTAAACTGTGACCTACAGTTTAAATTGCTGTTCAGTGTTTGTGTCATCTTTTCCTCAGTTTTTGAGGGTTTTTTGGTAGTGGTCTGTAGAAAATTAGCCTAGTCTGGGTTTGGATGAGTGTGCTTGGACAGCCTCTGGGCTGATAGGAGCGCAGCTTGGTGTTAGCTGTACCCTAGTGTTATGGCTTCTGTCCCAATATGTGGACCCTGTGCACAGCTGTGCTTTTCTCCTGTGATAATCTGTGCATGTATATACCATTTATTCTCCCAGTCAGAAGGTCTAATGTGCTAGGAAACAAAGTAGGTGACGCTGTTTTCATCCTCAAAAAAAAACAAACAAAAAACCCCAACCCAAAACCTCCAAACTCCAACGTTCTTGTGATAATCTAGTGTTATCCCTCTTTAGCAGAAGCTGAGGATGAAAAGGGAACTGATTACCTGGGCTACTGCTGTGATGGGAGGCTGCATTAGCACTGTTCAGAAGGTTGGTTTCCACAGTCCCTTTCTTCTGTTTGTGCTTCTTGTGTGGCTTCTTTGGAGGCTAAATACCTGTGTAAAATGGTGGTCTCTAAAAGAGCTGGTAGAGTAAATCCTCTTACCCTGAGGTGCTCAGATACCACCCTAAGGTGATGAGATAAATACTTCACTGTTGCAAAGTTAAAATGAGTCTCTTCAGTGTAACTCCATTATTCTTCATTTAAAAGATAAATATACCGTCATTGTCAGACTAGATATTCCCCTTTGTCAGCATTTCATGGCTCACTTCCTGAATCTAGATAGATTGATGATAGCTGCTTAATATTCTTTCCTCCATAACCAGTGATTTGAGAGTTGCCAACTCTCATGATGGCTGCTGTTTTTCTTAAAGCATCAGCTTGATGTACATTAGCCACACAAGTGGCTTAGTTTGCTTTCTCTTTCTTTCAAATAAATAGTTGTAGAGAAAGCCTGAAAATGGGAATTGGAACATCTAATGCTGGAGGCAAATAATCACATGACAATATTATTTTCAAGCTAATCTCATGACTCAAGGAAGGGGCGATAGGTTAATTCATGGGGTTTAGAACAACGTCAAAGGGAAGGATTTGATTTCTGACCCTGAGCTCCCTGAAGTACACAAGAGCCAAATGCTCTTGCTGTGAATACCTCTGAAGATCACTGGAAGATACAGCTCAACTGCAACCCCTGGTGACAACCAGGAAAGCTGCTGAGCTGTGAAGGAATGGTGTGTGGTAGCCAGCACAAGCTTGTGTGAGTCAAAGTTACCTAGGACTCTTGGCCTTCATGTTCTGATGTGCGGTGAATGGTTTTATTGAAGCTGTGAACAGTCCATGTTTTCCGGTGGTTCATTATCAGGCTTCAGTGTTAATGCATCTGTGAGCTAAATGCAGGAAGCTTCTAGCTTTTCAGTTGTGCTCTCTGGCTGCCTCCAGCTGTATTTCAGTCACTAAGAGTGAGTGACAAAGTTATTTTTGGCAGGCAGACCATGGAAACATTCAGGTGACATAGTTAAGGGGAGGTAGGTGATGGTGGAGAGTTGTTTAAGGCCGCTGTCTTGCGTGGGGATTGCAGTTGTGGAATATTTTTCATGTAAGCTGAGAAGTAAAGTTACTCCCTGTGATAGTGTGGATCATAGCCTGATAAAGGCATAGCTTGATGTAGGGCTACTCAAAATGTCAAAAAAAGCTAGAAATTCCTTGGCAGGATTTTTTGCTTGCTTGTTCTCGAGTGAATACCTGCTGAAAGGAGAGTATGCTATTGTTAGTTGAAGATTGAAACTGTTCTATTTAGTGCCTGGGGATTTCTATTTTCCCAGTAATTCAAGCGTACAAAATTGCTCTTCCCATCTTTGGGCCCAAAGTCACCTCTCACTTCATCTGTTGTCTCTGGTAAAGATCTACAGTAGTTCTCATGGTCTTAGCTTGCTTACTGGGTGGTTGTGGTCTGATCATCTGTTCAGGACATTGAAGGAATCTCTCAAACTGAAAACAAAACATGTCCCAGATTAAATGTTTTTAAGATTTAAGTCTGTAAGAACTTCTCCAGTAATATTTCAATGCTCCTCCATGTTAACTGCTTTCTTTTGGTTAAAAGTCCTCCCTGAGACAATTGGAATGTATTGTAGATGTCAGTGCTTGCGGTATCACGAAACTGAAGGTCTGATGATGGTTGACTATCTAGACTGATCACATCAGAAAATTGTGGTGCAAAGGCAAGATACACCTATATATCCTGCCTATATATAAATACATCTATATATACAATAGGAGCGTAGGGCTGTTGCTAGCCAGTAATAATGCTGTAGATAAGCTTCTTTAGTTGTTGTTCAGTATCTTTATAGCTAGTGCCTTTAGAACATCTTACGGCTGTGAAACTCAGAAGGCTGCATGTAGTCTAAAAAGGGTAGAAAACTTCTACCACGATCACTTGAGATTGCTCTGTTCCATCCCTCCACCAGTTTGTGTATAGACCAAATACACAACCACCTTTTCTATTTCTAGTACTCTGTTATGTCAGTGGGGCAGGTAAATACACCACAAAACATATGGAAGAGTAGATACTCTCAGCAAGTCACATGTTTCTTTGACAACAGTTTGTGGAGTGTTGTTTGGGGTTTGTTTGATTTTGGCTTTTTTTGTTTGTTCCCCACCCCCAACTATGCAAGGTCTTGTTTCTGTGGAGAAAGGAGAACCAAAGAGCAATAAACCGCTTCCTTGCCTGCAATTTCTAAGCTTGTCTTTCCCTGCCAGTTTTGTGCACCAAGGAGTTCTGGTCCCTCTTAGTGACTTTTGCTTCCACTTGTTTTCTTTCCTCTTCCTGTTGACACAGACACTTCAACAAACACTTGTGCTTGTACTTACACTGGAGTATATGCTTGTTTTTCCCACTCTTGCAAGTGTTTTCTATGACTCTCTTACTTTAGCTCTCACTTTGGCTGTCTTGAGGCTTGGCTCCATCCACTACCTGTCATCCTTTCAGTGTACTTCTCTTGAACTGTTTTGGAGATCAAGATGTGTGTTGAAGGCTGTGTGTCTCAGCTCTTGCGGTTTCAGTGAGTCTGCTGGGTTTGTTAAAGTTTTGCTGTTGTTTTTCACTGTGGTGCTAATGAAACAGACTAGCTGCTCTGGCAACTTTCAGCTGCCCTTGAGTTTGCAAATACTTAGGAATTTGCTTTCTACATAAATAAAATGGAAATTATTATTCTTATGATTATAACATTCTTACAGTTATTGCCTGCAAGTTCTATAACCTCAGTGATATCTCAGGAGATAAAACAAACTCTTAGTACCTAAGTATCTGTATATAAACAACATCAAATCATGTTTTCTCCAATGCAATTGCTTTGTTTCATGTATTTCTATAACTGAACAAGCATTAGAAAAATAATTATTATTGACATACTAGAGAATAGATACATTTAATTCTATCTTACAGGCTACCAAGCTGTTTCACCAGATAACATCAGCATGTACTAACGTTATTTACAATGTAATAGGTGTTGTTGATTTGAGGATGTTTCTTTGTTTCAGAAATTGATTGCTAAAAGACAATGTGTTGCAAAATACTACTTGTGTACATTGGGTTCTGCTACTGTGCGTCAGTCTAGCCGAGGCTCCTTGCATTTTAAAGTGCCTTCAGGTTTTGGTGCAGATCTGTGGTGCTAACCTTTTGTTACTCTGTGCATGTTGTGATATACACCTGGAAATTCTCTCTTCCTCCCCTTTCCCCTGCGCAGCCTTAGGGGTGAGGTCAGCAGGGAAAAAAACTAGCTTAGTTGCTTTTTGGCAGTGCTTTTGCTGAAGAGGGGAAAAGGGAGGAGTGGAGAACAGTTTTCTCAGGACCTGGAGCAGGCGCCTTTGTGGCAGCTTGGCTAGACAGGGAAGCATAAGCCTGTTGTGCCTTCTGCAATGAAGGGGTGGGGGGAGCAACAAATTGAAGAGCAGAAACTTCTGGTAAAACGTAGCTGGGCGGCTGTGTGCCAAAAAGATGGTCTAGATAGACAGCTCTGTGAACCTGGAGTTTATGAAAACTGGCTGAAATTCAGCTGGAACTTCTTGATAAATTGGTTCTCCCAGTTTATACTTTGGGTAGAGTTAATGTAAGCTATATCCAGACTGATACAGAAGTTACACATGTGTGCAGATGCCTGCCTTTCCTCTGGAAACACTGTAAGCTTTACATGAGGATGAAGGAACAAAATCAATTCTGTGCTTCTGTTGAGGAGATGACAGAACTATTACTGCTCAAACTGAGCAGTGCAGACAGCTGAAGCATAAAAGTCTTGCAAACTCAGAGCATTGTGTCTCTTTAGAGAGCTTTGGTGCAGTCTCCCACTACTTCCTCATGAGATATCGCCAGAAATGCAGTTTGTATTTTTTTCAGAGGACAGCTTCTCCCAAGCTCGCATAAACTGCTGGTAAGTTACTACTGACTATTTGTTCACAATGCTAACTTTAAAAAGCTCCACTGTGAAATGGAGAATATTTTAAGCCTCACACATTTAATAGTAGTTCTGTCATTGCTGTATATGCTGGAATATAATGTTTTTAATATTTTAAGGCAACTTTTAAGTTTTTATCAGACCTTAAAAAAATTAACATATTGATGTCTTAATGGCTAGCACAGAATATATAGACATTCCATATCTTTCACAGGAAGCATGTTGTGCTGACAGAGGAACTGATGTGAACTTTTTCCCTGCAGGACAGAGCAATTATCATACGCTTATGTCACTAAAACTGGTTTCTCATATTCTCACATATCATAAATTCTCTATGATTTAGGGTTTTCTCATTCATTTTAAAAGCTTCTAGCTTATGCATCTGTTCCCTGGCCACTAGAAGCATCTTTTTTTTGTGTGTGTGTGTGGTCAGTTGTCATTAATAAACATAATCAGCAACCATGGAGATGATGTGCATAGTATATGCAAGTTTACATGACTTCTTCCATAGACCATTCTGCTTGTAAACAGGGAATGGAAATGGCAGCCAGGTCTCCAGCTGCTGCTCTGTTCCTGCTTTCCAAGAAAGTCATTTCAGTACTGACTGGTTTACTGATAAACATTTTTTACAAACAATTTCTGGCTTACCTGGATCACTTTTAGACATTCCTATCGACTGCCAAAGATTTCTCAGCTAGCACTTGACTGAATGAATAGCTGATTCAGCATAACAGGCTGGAAGCCACCAGTAGGGATTAAAAAATGATGGGGAAATAAGGAAGTGAAATGGAATAGACACTCTGTTGACGACAAGTGGTGAACCCAGTGGATCTGCTTTTGGAAGCTTTGGTTCTAATCTGTTATGTTCACCCCTGACTCTCTGCGCACTCAACCTGAATGAGTATAGCTGGTTCAAAGGTCATTATAAATGTAAAGCTAGCCTTTTCCTTTCTCAAGTCCGCTGCTGCTAAATTTCATCTGCTGCAGCAGGAAACTTACAGTTAAATGGACAGAATTTTTTTTCACTATATTTTCCCATCTGTTTGAGGAGGAGCAGTGGTGACAGCTTCAGCTTTGTGAACTATCTCCATGCTTTCCCCAACTATGTAATTTCCATTGGCTGGAAATACATTTTTATTTGTTAGTGTCTGAAGAGCTCAGGCTGGGCTGTGTGGAGCCTCTCATTGTGCTTTTCTTGTGTTTTTGTCCACTGAAGCCAAGGCAAAATCACTTGGAATCAAGGAATGGCTTTAGGTGGGTTCTTGTGCTTTCTTGTGAAACTTTGAGAGATCAGATACAATCCTCTGGTCAACATGAAGGAGAGAAGCAGTGAATCCTAGAGAAGAGTTGAATGTGTATGTCTGTGTTCCCTTGGAATTTAAGGACACTGGCCTCAATTTTGCTAATGAATGAAGTGTAGAAGAGTATTTGGCAATATTCAGCTGTCCTAGAACTGGTCATTTTTTATGTAGTAGAAACTGCTACTTTTTTTTAATTCCCTACTATGCTTATTTTGATTTGGGGAGTAGGAAGGAGTAGTGTATTTATGTATGTTTCCTGTAAGTGAAGTGTCTGTGTAGGCTGAGTTCTTGTTTGGGTTTTTATTTTTTGTGTGTGTTGTGGTTTTTTTTTTTCTTTTTTCTTTTTTTTCCCCCCCTTTCAAAGTGACTATTGAGCATGGCCACTCTGATTCTTCTACATAGTTTAACATCTCCTAGTTTTGAAGATGTCTCTAATTCAAGGTGAGGGACACTGTCCTTACAGCATGAACTATGTATTCTTTGGTTACTTTCTGGGATCTCTTTAAAGCTGCCTCTTCCTGAAGGCCTTCCTTGAACTTTTTTCTAATGAGTTGATGCTCTTGGTAAGATACCTTGCACAATCCCTAACCTTCAAGATAGGACAAACAATTGGCAGTATAAGACTCAAGGCTTTTAAAAGCCCTGTTTGGAAATGCTTTTTTTCCCCATATGCTTTCTGATTTAAATATTTCTTTCAATTTTACCGAAGCAATAAAGAAAATTATGCAAATTTAAACATGTTTTAAAAATGTTCAATTTAATTATTGGAGATACTGAATATTGGACTTGCTTAATGGGTTATCTGCTGTCAAAAATTTTGAATGTTATAGACTCCAGTCTAGTTCCATAACTGTGGGCAGCTGACCTTTGGATACCTGAGGGTATCCTACCTGCATTCCATCTGCATCATCCCTGAAATAGGAACTGCCATGTCTGCTAGCCTCACATGACTGTCTTGGGTACTCTAAGGATCCACTGCTAATCAAGATAAGCAATGTTTAGGCATCTGAGTTAAGCACTTAAGTTATTGTCGTTATCTGAGGTGGTTTTTTGTTTGTTTAAAGATCTGTTTTCACTCTCTTCCCTGTTCTGATGAGCAAAGCAGCACTACATATAGGACCTTGTTGGCAGCAAAAAATTATTCTTGTGAGCTGCTATCATCTGTTGGAGCCATGAGCCCATTTCTTTGCAAATTAACTTATTGCTGTGAAGTTATGCCAACTCTGACCAAACCACAAAGGGATTATTAAATATTATGAAAATTTTCAGTGAACTCCTGTATCCCTCTCTACCGTGCTCCCAGCCTCCCAGGTTCTAAACGTTAAAAGCCAGCCACAGGTCAGATCCAGTAGCTCTAAACTATTTTGGCAGTTCTCTCGGAGCAAATACAGAGCAGTGAGGCTCAGGGAAGAGAAAGAGTGCTGTTGCAAACTTGCACAAATAAAAATGTTCTTGCTTTTTGGCTTCCAGCACAGTTTAGAACACTTTTTGCCCACTCTCTTTGTTCAAGTTCTGCATTTGGGAATGTTACACGTTTTTCTGACTGAACGAGAAAATAGAAATATGCTTGTGTCTGCACCCAAATCTGGGGCCAAGCAGACTGTGACTTTTGGCTGATTGAAATATAAATCCCAGTGTCTGGAAAATCCAGATCTAAATACAGCCCTAAAGATCTATCAGTGCAGGATTCATGGCACTGGAGTGCTATGGGGGGAGGGAGAAAAAAATATCATTGTTGTTTCCATAGTTGCGAAAAACTAATGGAAAATGTTGTAGAAAGAATTTTTAAAAACTTCAGACAATGCTTTTACTAAGGTATTTCCTGACTCTATAGTGAAACAAAATAGTTTAAAGCTTAGTGTGTCAGCCTTCTTGTGCTGGCAGGACAGTAAAGACAGCAAAGTAAATCCATATGCTTAGTATTTGTAATGAATAAGCAGAGGCACAAAAAAGATGTGGTGACCACTCACTGGCTTGCTATCCTGCATTCATTTGACTTTGATTTTAATAAGAGCATGGTTGCCTCTTACTCTCTTTGTTACGTATTCTTGATATGTACACATTGGTGTGTTTCCATTTGCATAACCTATTGTAGCAAAACAGCACCCTCTATTCATGTGCTTACATTCCTGTTAGTGCTAATGTTATATACTATAACATCTCATGCATTTCAGTTACATGGTTATGTAGTGCCTTGCTTGAGCAGTATATTTAGCAAATTGTGTAGTCAAATGATTATGTTAGACTGAATGGTTGACGTCTAGTACACAAATAATTATGACACTAAACTTACTATGTATGAGCTGGAGCCATAGCTGATTTCAGTGACAGATGGAAAACTCCACTGAACCTTTTATTGGCCATATGCCATTTCTGAGTGTTGGCCAACAACAAGATTTGTTGCTAATATATAATGATTTAAACAGTAAAAAGAGCAGCTGCACTTTGATTTTTGGTGCCTTTACTACAGGTTTTCCTGGAGCTTTTGAATATCTACTGCCGCTTTCTAATGCAAAGCTGTCACTTCTAGTCTGTGAGAAGAGACTTTATCTTCCCTGAACTATCTGTGGTAGAATTTTGTATTTTGATACTTATAACTAAAACTATCTTCTGCCTTTTATTGCATTATTAAGTTCACAGCATAAAAATCTCCCTGCAACATGGGGCTGGCAATGGCTTGTAAGAAGCTGGCTCTGTTGTGTAGTATCACAACAGGGCTTTTTTTAGGCTGTCAGTAAGTCTTATGTTTTATGGCCTGCCTGAGGACTGGGAGACCAGCATTCCTCCAGCTGTTCAGAGAAGACAACTTTCAAAGCATAGTTCATTGAAAGGAACCGCATGTGTGTGTTCATCATATTACCACAACAGTGTTTGCAAATGTGAGTATGTGGATATAAACTCTAATCATTATCTATGCAGAACATGTTATAGTATTTCTACTACTGCTGGTAGAGCAGAAAACTTACTGCCACGCAATGCTTTGACCTTCATTTCTCCTAAAGAAGGTTTCACTGCGTTGTCCTTCGTTGATCTGCTCACTCTGATATTCATTCAGAGAAAAACAAGGTTGGAATCTGGAAAGCAGAACTGTTCTGGCCCTGGGCCCAGCAGCAAAGAACATGGTAAGGGAGGTACATGGCAAGAAGTGCATTCCAATAGAACTTCATATTCATTTTTTTGGGAAAAAGAGCACTTTGTTTTACAAAATTTGTGTTATGCAAGCTTGCCTACAAATAAAACTGGCTAAACATTTGACTGTCCTGGGCAGCATCAATTTGCACTGCAGTGAGAAGTACTCTAGAGATTTCTAGGATGTTTTTGACTGATGCTGTTAGTCAGATAAGTCATCATGTTGCTTCTGCACCAAGGGAGGCATGAAGCGGTCATCGCATAAAGTGTTTTTCATTGCAGAAGGCAAGCAGGTAGGGAAGAGAGCAGTTAATACCTGTATGCTTCTTGCACCTCCTTGGAAATGAGTAAAATGAGATTAACGTTGCTCTCCCCTTTCTGTGACAGCTGGTATGGAGAGTTACAAGGACTCAACCGGGTGCCTACAAACATGGTTTGTTTCATGACTGGCTCATGGGACGTGTGGTGGGTTGATCTGGCTTGCACAGTCTGGTCTTGGTGTACGTGAGAGCAGTATTTCACATTAGCTGGCTGTGGCTGAGCTCTGCTCTGCGTGGCTGGACTGCCTTTGGGTCTCAATCCTGGTTGCTAATGTTCTGTTATGGTGCTGTCTGTAGTGCTAATATGCTCTTGCATTGTACCAGAGACTTTCTCATCTGCCTAGGTGTCTTGCTGTCCTGTTGCTAGAGCAGTTGTTCCCAGTAGTGTAAGCACAGTGATTTATCCATGTAAAACCTAAAACATTTATTTCTTCACCCAATAGTAAAAAGTAATCAAAGTAAGGACCTCTGTGCATTTACTGCATCTTTGACCTTTCTTTGTGGTTTTTGCATACCAGCTGACTCCAGCTCTTGCAGGTTGGATTGGTAGCTGACTGCTGCGTGCTCTGAAAGTGTCAGTGTGTTGGCCCTGCTCATCCCTTCCTTTAACAAACCAATGTTTTGTTATGTATGTTTATTTATCTTGTATCTCTTCCTTTAGCTTTGGAAAAGCAGGCATGCAACTGCTGGCTGCAGGCAGGTTGTTTCTTCACAGCTAATAGCCTGTCTGTTGTAGTTTGAATGTTTGTTGGGATGGTCCTCATCTAGGCCATAGTTTTTCTTTCCTGTCACATTCCTCCTACACCCCTCTGTGATCTTACCTACAGCAAGCTGTCTCAAACAGTCAAGCAGAGCTATGCAAAATATTTGTAAAGTGATACAGATATTTTCCCCTTTGTCACGTCTTGTAGAGCATTGGACCCATGTGAAACCCACATCAGTCATAGGGATAGAAAACAGTGGCATTTTTATTTGTTTGAAATTGAGAAGTAAAAGATAGATCTAATTCTGAGAGAGGTTTATAGCTGGTTGTGTTATCAATCTGAAATGGTACCTACTGGGGAATAATTTTCCCAGTGATGTAGATGCCATTAGTGTATCATCTGTGAGCTGCATGTTCTTTCAGAGTGTTCTGTGCACGTTTTTGTCTTGCATAGCTAGCGCATGACACCTTGTGCATCTGTGCAACAGAGGCCAACCACCCTCTTCCATTTCTTTCTATGTTTTTACATGTTTTTGATGCTACTTTCCTCTGGTGTCTTGTGATAAATCAAGCTGAGTCTCACACGTATGCAGAACGGCTGCCCTGTTCTTTGCTGTTTTTCTGTTTGGTTTGGTTTTTTGGTGAGTTTTTTCCCAGGGTTGAGAGAATCCCTTATCCATGTGTTTATGGTTAGATCATACTGTTGATCATAGAGCACTTGTGCTTTCCTTATGTTGTAAAATTCCCTAATGCCTGTTGATGTCACTGGTACTGTCATCTGCCCTCTTTGTAATATTTGCTGGCATCAGTGTATGTTGGTCTAAAAACTAGTTAAATGAGGTAGTATCCTTTGCTATTAGGAAATACATACAAGCTTACACTTCAGAGACTTTAAAGGCTACAGCTGTTTTTCAGACAATTTATGTCCACATAGATTATGCAAAACTAAGGGGAAAAAAAGAGTTATTTTTAAAAGCTGTTGGAAAGGTTAGTGAAGGTTATTCCCTCCTCTCCCCAAGTCATTGTCTTGTACTTCCCAGTGATGTTTATAGGCAGTTGTGAGTGCAGTCAAACAAAAAATAATCAGATAACAGAAAATTATTATGGAAGCAATACAGTTCTACAGTTTCCTTTTTTTCTTAATAATTTTGTTCTTCATATAAAAAATTGAAATTATTTTTCTGTATGACAGGTGTACTGTGAATAGTGTTTAGCCACAGTTAGCAACATCTCCTAGTGATGCTATTGCATAGCAAGACCAGTGATTTACAAGTTCAAGATAAGGGTTCTTGGCACCATCATTGCAATGTATGAAGCAATTAAAAATGTGATGATTCTTGAGATGACATGTACAAAAATGAAAGCACTTTGCTAGAAAGCAGGACTTGCTGGTGTCAGCTGGTGATTAGTATTTGTTGTCTTAAAGGCCCAAGGTTATTGCAGTCTTGTCTTTTTCAACGCAGCAAGCTCTCAGTGTGATGGGCATGACTCATGCTTGGCTGAGTGCTGCGGCTGCGACTTCTGTTCAGCTGGTACTCATGCAGAATGAGTGTGTTAAGATCTTCAGCCAGATCTTATTGAGCAGTCATGCCAAAACATGTCTTTAAAATCCAGTGGTGAGAGTAGAGACAACAGGTAATGCAACAGTGTATGGTGAGTGTTTCTGTAACTGGAATTAGTGTACTTTGACTTTCATAAGATGGCAGGTTTTCTGTATTGAAGATTTGTGATGACTTGGAGGGGAGCAAAAAATAATTCATACTATTCTTTGTGACTTTTCTACATCTGCTGTGGTTTCTAGTGTTTGGGCTATTAGCAGCCTTCACTTGGCAAATGAACAGTGGAATGTGGGTCTCTGAAATGGTGCTGTGTAGTAGACTTTTGGTTTTTGCTCCAGGCACATATGTATTATTTTGTTTATTCCTGAGCAGATCCGTTTTCTCCTTGCCTTTCGGCATCTTGCCCCACTGTTTTCTCGTGTGTTTTGTTATACAACAGATGCGTGTTTTGTGGTTATGTACATGTGTGCAGGTGGATAATTCACAGCTGCCTGGTGACAGTGACCATGCAAAGCACAGAGAGCAGAGTGATAAACAAATGCACCATTGCTGGATGGGACCCAGGAGCATAGTTAGCTGGCTCTGCTAATGCCTGGCTGGAGGAGTGTAGCAATTGCCTCCTATATCTGTGGCCTTGAAAATGAGGATGTTGTCAATGTTCTGTACAGGGGTAAAAAATTGTAATGTCTAAAGATAAGCGTTACTTGAGAAGTCATTTTCTTGATTATGCTGTACATGGCAAACAAAACCGGAACAAATGATCAAGTGTTTTCTAATAGCTTTGACAGGAGATGGCATCTGTTGAAGTCCAGGTGGATTTATTAGTGGAGTAACCCTGTCTCCTTAGAGCTTGCTGTTGTCACATCCTGCCTCATTCTGCATTCCCTACTGGAGTGCATACAAGCGCAGTGTGCAAATGATACTTAATTATTGCTAACAGTTTTTAAGGAAAAAGTTGAATTCTTAGTTCTGTACCAATGTTGATGATAGATAGACCTATATAGATATGGACACTTATGTCTATTTTTATAGAGATAGAATATACATAGTGAATGAAAAAGATGATCAGAATTGTGCATTCAAGCACCTTACTTTGATTTTCTCCTCCTGCACTGAATTTGTTATGCTATATAATTAAAATAGTTAATGAGAGAAAATTTTACAAACCAAATCCTGGTGACCTTTAGCTCCTAATCTCAAAGCTGCCAATAGAGATCCAGATGCTTGGGAGCCGTATCCAACTACAGACAAATCTCAGGTGCAAGCAGAGTGGTTATTAATCAGCAGCTGTGCTTATGAACATTTGTAGTTATTCCATTTTTTGCCTAAGTAGTAAGAAAATTAGACTCTTCACTCACATTGGATTAAGAGATAGCAAAGCATTTTTTTTTTTAAATGTGGACAATAGTATGATTTATAAGCTGACCAGTGTGGGAATACTGCTATCCTCTGTTGCATGGAATCTTATACTACATGTGTATATCAGACTGACATTATGAGAACATCCACCCTTAACTGAAGTGATATGTCCTGTGCGTTTGCAGCAGAAAGAACCATGCTCTACTGTTGTATCAAGTTCTGAAGTGACATAACTCTGTTAATGAAACACTTGTTTCTAGGTCATTGTGGATCTAGCAATTTGTCTATGTGTGTAAATGATACTTACTACCATAATACTCTGAAAGAGAAATAATCGGAGCCAGATACTCTTATTTTGTTCTCAGGTGACTAGCTTGTTCAATAGACAGTAAGGTTATGCATGTAAAACAGGTGATGTTTTTCTGAGGCTTCTTTTTGCTCCAGGTGTATCTTTACCTTTCCATACCCAAATGTGCAGTGAGGACATCTGGGGAATTTAAGAGTTCTCAGAAAGCAAGTGTTCTGTCACAACTAATGTTCTGCTGATGCTGGTGACAATACCTAAGGATATCAAATGAATGGCAGAAATGAAAGCAAAACAGCATTTATTTGACCAACACTGTTGAGCATCAATGTGAAATAAATTAAACTTGTGTCTGCTTAAGACTTTTCTTTATATTTTTGATTAGTACAATTTTTGATCCCTTTCCTCTGACCTTGAAAGCACTGGTTATTTATTAGCATATGATTACATACCTATCTGCAGGGTTTGAGATGGAAATTGAAACCTTGCAATAATTTGGCTAAAAACTACTAGAGCATTCAGCCAGCTGTCAAAACTTTAAGAGAAACCATATTAAGCAAAACCAAGCTGTACATGTTTAACTGATATCTAAAAGCAGTCAGCATAGCTACCTGGGTAGATGGCATTTTGGCTGGCTTAATTTGCTGGCTACAGATATGAATTATTAGCAAATGCAATTTGGTGACAGCTTACATGCTGTGGGCTGTGGACTCTTTTCAGTCCACATGTGCAGCTTGTAGTATAGCCAAATTAGATGCATTTATAATTCATTGTGTCTCTCCCTCCCTCTCTCATACACTCTCACTCTCTATTGTGTACAATCTGTATTTGTAACTTAGATGGACCAGGGCTTTGTTAATTACATGTCTTGGGGAGCATCGCTTGCTATCATCTTATGGATTCCTTATAGATGTAAGTGGCTAAGAACTGATTAAAAACTCATGGCAGAAGTAGCAGCAGCAGCAGTACTGTTACCTAAAATGTGACTGTAGTTTGTTTAAATAGTGGGCTTTACCTTTGGAAAAAAAAAGCCCAATGTTCTGCTTTTGCTGTGGGTGACTAATTGTTGTTAATTCCCAGTTGGCCAGTGCAGCGGATGCGTGCCAGAACTTGCCTAATACCCTTTCTGAGTCCTAAAGGTAATTTATTTATATAAGCAGTCAGTAGTATTGGTAAGTAATTCTTTTGCTTTATTTGCATTTCTTTTCCCTTGTAACATAAATTGTAGTAGTTGAATGGCTGTTGATATCTTTAAATCTATTAAAAACATTGTATTCTTGGAATCTTGCTTTGAAAGTGTGTGCAGCCTTGGTGAGTTGCATATTGCAGCATTATCTTGTTTGGTTTCTGTTGCCTGCAAAATGTGCATCTTATGTAAATATTTACAGTATGAACAAATTTACTTCTTTTGTAAAGTTGAACAAAAGGCCAAAGTGGTACCAGTGAACTTAGTTACCTACATAGTAGTTGTCTATGTTTGAGGAAACAGTCTTACTCTGTTACAAAGCCTTACCTGAGTTTGAAAAACCCTGAACTGCTCTGCGGTCAGGGAGACTTGAGTCTCCAATATCCAAGCAGGGGAAGGTAGCTCAAAGGCTTTTGTTGTGTTTGGTGTGGTTTGTGTGGGGGTTTTCGTTTGTTGTTTGGTGTGTGTTTGTGTGTGGTTTTTTCTTTTTTTTTAAAATTGAAAACCCATGCATGCTTGGTATTAAGCTTAGTGACTAGCAATGTAAATGCTGGTCTGTTTTCTCTTGCGTGTTTCAAATTGTCCCTCTGAAATACTGCATACTGAGCAATATAAAAACATGGTAATTTACTTAGAAGCACTTACTGTGTTTTCTTTCAAAACATCAGCTTAATCTGCAATGTTTCATAAATATCTTTGTCTTTTTCTCAAATAATCTCTAATGCTGTATCAACTATTTTAATAATTGGAAATTAATTCTGAGTTGGACAGACAGTCTTGTAGCAATAGAGTATAAACATCCTTTTTCTGTTGCACAACATTTCTTTTTAAGTTCTTGACATCCCACTATTTTAATGTGATGTGGAGAAAACAGCAACGAAGCCTGTTAAGTGATTCATTTGCATCCTCTGAAGCCTAGATTTGAGAGAATGAGGGGGGAAATAGGCAGGAAACAAGAGATTAGCTATCAGTGGGTAAGCAGTCTCCAGAACTATTTGTTCTCACTGCTGGTATCCATTTCTGAAAGGAGCTCAGATGGCTTTAACCACTCCAGACAGTGTGGAATTAGAGATGGTTTCAAACAACAAATGTGGATTTAGGTGTTAACTATGAGATTACAATTCTAGAGCTCAGGGGTGGTATATATCATGCTTTCACCTCGTTCCACCATTAATGTGTAGCAATATGTCTCATGTCTGAATGAATAACAGAGCTGTGCCTTTTTTCCTGCCTAAAAAAGTGCTTGTACTACTCAAACCTAAATTTGGTTACATCTTGGTTCTGGTTGAGATTATACTACAGGCTGTTTTGTTTAAAGATTTATAAAATAGACCTTAATCCTGCAATGTGATGCAGAGGAGTTGGTGGTCGAGCTCATTTGGAGCTTTGTGAGGAACTCTGAAGCTGTATGTTGCACAGCCACATCCGTATTTTGTGTATTTCTTAGTAATATTAAGGTATATTTTCTATTAGAATTTCTTGCATATGCATCTGCCTTTCTTATTTCTAAATTATCCCATATCTGAGAGATTTGCCTATATATTTTTATATATTTAAAGAAAATGGCTCTTATTTTATGGTGACTTCTGAATAAAAAAATTTATTACGTTCTTAAAAGGATGTTTTCACTTTCAGATCAAACTAATCCACATCCATGTGTTTCACAGGGTGTAAGAGGTGTTCTATGAACTATAGTGTAAGGACAAATGGAACAGTGAGGTTCACCTTAAAGCAGCTCCAACCCATACCAAATCAGATGGTGCCCACAGGCTGTGTGGTTGTGGAGAAACATGATCACTACCATAGTGAGGCACTGGTAGTACAGCTGTGCTGCTTTGGATACTTGCAAGGTCATTTAGCACAAGAGTTTCCCCATTTTTGAACCTTGTGAAAGCAGGATTCTTGCTTGTTTAAATACCTTACTCATTCATAAAAAGTGGACCTGGCAGGGAGATTTGAAGTATAGTGGGAAATGCATACATGTGATCAAAACAGACTCTGTATTCTGGAAGTCATCCAGCCAAAAGGCTAGGATCTGGTGAGTTTTGTAATTCCCCTCCTACAGCCCTGCACTTCTCCAACTGCAGTCTGCTGACATGATGCAACAGGCTGCATCTTAAACTCATACAACTCAAAACAGAGCAACCAAATGAGGCTCCATCCCTGGAAGTGTTTAAGACCTGGGTGGATGGGGCTTTTGGGCAGCCTGTTCTAGTGGAGGGTGTCCCTGCCCATGGCAGGGGGGTTGGAACTAGATGATCTTTGAGGTCCTTTCCAACCCAAACCATTCTGTGATTCTAAGGTAGGGTTGTGCAGTATTATTTTTCAAGCCTGACACATTTGACAATGCTTTCAAGAGAGAGTGTTTTGTAAATTCAAGTCAGTTTTTCAAAGCAAAGGCTCCTTACCCATGGGCTGTGTGTGGTCTACCAGGGTAATTAATCTGGCCAGCTTCCTAGGATAACTTGGAGAGGTCTGTAGGCAAAAGATGTGGTTCTTTAGCTGGGATAGCCTGTCTACTACCTATCTCCTCTCTGCTGTCCTTCCCCCTTACATGTTATTGTGTGTGAGTGGTATATCTGTTTGTGATGGGGGAGGGAAGGCTGAAGCATGTGTCCCTGCATTTAAATTTTGTCATGTAATGACTTGGCAAAACTGGACTGGATTAGTCAGGAGACTTCGGACGTTCTTCTGACTGCTTGCAAGCAATGGGGCCTAAACAGGATATGCACCGAATCTTTACCACTCTTCCAAAATTGCAGGACAACAGTGAAAATATAAATGGGGTAAAAGCACTTTTGTCTGCCAATGAGGAGCAGGAAATTCATTTGGATGAGTGTTATTTACCTGCACAGGATGTGTGTTTTCTCTAACAGCAACACATCTGCTCCTTAGATATGCAGAAACACCTTCCAGGTGTGGGCAGAAGCTAAGTCTGACCTAATGGTGTCTTCCCATGGTATCTCTGGTGGTATTTCCCTAGGTGTGGCATTTTTCAAACCAAAGAATAGTTTTACTTTATCCCCTTAATTTTTGTTGGACAAAACAAACTTCAGCAGAGGAATTGTCTACTGTATGAATAGAGAGTGAATTGTGCAGCTAAGGAAGAGATCAGACTTAATGAGGGATCTGGTCTTAAATTACTTGTTCCTTCCTAACCATCATGAAGTTCTACAAACTCCCTCTCTCTTTCTAAATTGCCTGAAGTGGAGACTACATCCAGCTTGTGTGCCTTAAAGGTTGGATCACAAATCTGTAGTGTTGGCTGGCTTAACTCATCTGATTACCTGATTTTTTTTTTTTTTTTTTTTCTCCATATCTGGATGAAATAATGTCTACTCCCTGTTTCATCCCAAGACAGTGGCTACCAGAGTCTTAGGGGACAGTTTGCAGTCAGCATCTGCTCTGTTCTCTCTAGAGGTATGTGTCTGTGATGCTAAAGCTGCCAGGTTCCTCTGGGCAGGTTCTGAGTGGTGCAGGTCCTTACTGTGTCCTAAACAAAGTCACCTTCCTTGTGTGTAGAGAAGCCTCCCCCACTTCTTCTGGATGCCCTCTCACCAGCTTGCCTTCTGTTAGTTATGGGCTGTTCAGCTCATGCAAATCTAGTTAATTACTTATTCAGAATTAAAGTGGTTTTAATTTGATCGAGTTCCCTTCACAAGTTCCTTAATACTTTACTTTTGAGAGTGTTTGCAGAGGGGCTCTGTTTAATGATTCAATTTTGAAAGCTAATTCAGGTTAATATTCTTCAGCATGTGTTGTTCCTCCCTTCCTGTCCTGTATACTTGCTCAGGATTTTAATTCTTGCAATATAGGAAAAGCCTGAAATCATGAACCTTAGCCTGGGATAGAAAAAGCAAAAAAGGCTTAAGAGAGTAGTGAGAAAATGGTTTTGCTAACCCCATATTCACCTCTTGATATTGGATAAATTGCATGTCTGTGGACCCATCTGGCACTGCAGGGGAGTAATATCCTTTATGACAAAGACATTTTACTTAAGATTTTCCTCCAGCTCTGGTCCAGAAGGGGGAAATTGATTTAGCCTGTGATGTTAGAAACCAAAATCAAGGAGTGTTGAGACAGAGGGCAAGCTGCACTGTGACACCTTCTGTGAATTCAGACTAGAAACAGGATCCTTTCCCTATTGCATTGATCTCCTCTTCACATCTGTTGCTCCCTTCTTACTCAGACACATGCGAAGTCACATGTACTGTGCTGACAGCACTGCAACTGTTCTCCTGGAATCAAAGGACTCCTCATATGAGCTCTTCTGCTCTTGCTGTAAATGCCAGCACACAGGGGACAAAGCTCTGGACTTGTTTCATCCCAAGAGGAAGACTTCAGAAGAAAAAGTTTTTTTGCTGGAAGTGTTTGGGAACAGTAACCTAAGGGGAAATATTTTTTTCTTCTGTTAATGCCAATCTGACTTGCTTTTGTAGCTGGCAGCAGCTTCTATAAAGCTGGTACTATGGACTGAAAGGACGATGACCTTTGTGAAGTTTGTTTTAGATCCTCTGCCTCACATGGGGAAGTGGGACACAGTAACTAGATTGTGCCTGTTGTATATCTAATGTGTAAAATGATAACAGCTTGTTCATAAAGTGCCAGAGGCTGTTGTCCATTCCTAAGTAGAAGATTAAGGCTTAAAAATACTAGGTTTTGAGGTTGCACTCAGTGGTTATTCCTTTAAGAGACACCCTCGTGTTACGGCATTTGCGAATACTGTACAGCTCCCTGGCCAACAACTTTTCTTTTCCTCTGATTTGGTGGCTGGAAGCTCCCTGTGGAGCAGGAGGGCTGCACAGCCAAGATCATGACTGGACTAAACTTCTAGATGAAGGGTCTTGTTTTAATTTCTTTTTGCTCATTTGGGTTTATGTAGCTTGTGTGGTTTCTTCTCTTCAGTAACCAACAGCCATAGTGTTCATTACAGTAGTGTATCAGCCCTTCTTTCTGGGGAGTAGTAGGCCTGCCAAAGCTAGTCCGAAACACTGACAGAAGGATGTTTTCCTGGGATAAGTGCTTCATATGAACCAAAATGTCTTGCCAACTTATGTTGATTAGGGACATTGTTTTGGAAGAAAATTAGAAAAAATTCTGGTTATGTCATTCCCATTTTACCTTTTGGGAATCGAAAGTTATTTTCTTTGGGTTTTTTCTTTATCTTTTTTTTTCTTCCCCTTCCTCTAAATTGGAAGCAGGTTTTCATTTTAAAGCTTTTTTTTGCACGTGTACAGCATATAACTGAAGTGAAAAACAGACATTTAGATTGAGTTGTAATAATTTTACAGGAAACTATTTCATAAATTTCCATTCAGATTTGGCAGAAAGCCAAAGATTTGAAAGCTCAGAACCTTTCACGAAACCAAACCTCTGTTCTTCACACAGCTTTCATGCTTGTCCCTGCAGTGGCTTCCACCTGTATTATTGCACTATACTGCAGTGAGGAGTACATGTGCGGATCAGCAAAGGCTTCAGCCTAGTGTGAAATGTCTGGTCCTCTCCATATCAACATCTGTACATTCATTTGTGTGATGCTGAAGTTTGGTAGTGATGATTAGCTGACAATACGATCCTGTTGCTTGCTGATGACTCTGTCAAAATTATTAACTGTCATGCTTGGAATATGAATGAAGTATTTAGTGATTATTTTGATCAATCATATGAAATGAAGTTTCAGAAATCCCTCATCTCTATGATATAGGCTTGTTCATATCCTCTGTCAGTGCCGTGCTATGAGTGCACCACAGGAGAACTCGTTTAAAAAAGGAACTGAAGCTGACTTTCTGTACTATTAAAGTCTGTGAAATTTTGTTTCTTAAAGCTTGGACTTAGCTTGTGAAAGTTGTTTCACATGATATGTAAGTGGAACCCATTCTATGTCTATTATGGGAGCTACTTTGATGGGTAACTGTTAATATTGATATTTATCTCTCTTTATCTGAAGAAGAAATCTCACATTTTTTTTTCTTAGTATGTTGTGGCTTCTCCCAAAACTTCAGGGGAAAAAAAATACACACAAAAGCAGATGTGATCCTTCATGCCTGCTGTGACAAATACTCTCCTGAAAAATCGTAATGGGAAGGATGAAGATTGGTGCATTCATTAGGAGAAGCAGCTTGCTAGCAGTAAAACATGATGTGGAACCTCCTTTTTCCTGAGGCTGATAGTTCACATGCAATTGCACATATATACTCTCTGAGGGATTAAAAAAAAAAAAAAGACTCTTGAAAGGCCAAGATACCCATTATGAAGCTATCAGGCTGGAAAGCTGCCATTTATTAGATTAATATGAGCCTAGTCAATTTTTCAAAACATACATTATAAAAAGAACAATGCTTAGTGTTTTATGTTTTCAAGGTGCTTTCAGCCATTCATGAAATCATCCTCAGAGAAACAAAAGATGTGCTTAAGCAGAATTTGGAAAGCATTTAGTTCAGGATTTATTTAGTCATTGTACAAAGCAGTAAGACTCTTGTTCTCAAACATTTTTAACTTTGTTCCGTTCTCCTTTCCCCCACTACCATCCTTATTTGAGACTTGTAATCACAGTGGGAGTAGCCCAACTGACCCGCTGTTGCAGAGCCACTGTGAGAAGGTGGCAGGGCAGAGGTTGCTGTGGTTGATAGAGCTGGCTGGGAGAGAAGATGCCCTGCAGGAGAGGGACATTACGTGCTTGTCCTGAGTGTTCCTCCTCATCCAGCTTGGCCTGACTCCCTATCTCTGGGGGGCCTGGAGTGGCCTCCCAGGCTTGCCTGAGCCAAAAGTACTCTGTGGTTGCTCTTGCTTTAGATTCACTCACTTTCTTAATTTTCTAGTTTTTCTTTCACCTAGGACTAAGGATCAGGGACAGGTGGTGGGGCAGGCAGCCACTCTGTCTCATGAGGTCAGGAGGGACTTGGAGTGCCTCCAAGCCAGGACATGCATGGGTGGAAAAAGCAGTAAAGGGGCTTGAGGTGGTGTCTTCTTCTCTAGATGTTCCCTGTACTTCCTGCTGGCTTTTGCTGTCTCAGCTACTTCATCTCCTGGCTTGGCTCTGCTGCCTCCTTCCAGATGCAGCCCGGGTCTGCTGCTTCTGTTGTTTCAGAATAAAGATTTGCGCCAAGAACAAAAATTGCGTGTGAACTGTGCTTTGTCCATAGCTGTGCAAGTGCAGGAGTGTCCAGCAGGGAGCAGAGCTGTAGAGACAGGCTGACCTTCCACTGCAGCGCACAGGGGAACGAAAAATAACTGAAGGATGTCAAATGACATCTGGTACAAAACACTTTGCTTTAACAATTGCCCTTATTTTGGCATTAATGGATTAGGAGAAAAACTGTCAGGGCATTGGAATAGGAAGTTAAAGATCTGAAAATTGGAAAATGATGGTTCAGGTGACAATGAGAAAGGGCATTCAGAGCCTTAACACAACTTTTAGACTGGTTGGTGGGTCATTTCATTCTTTGTATTCTTTTCAGCTTATAAAATGATACGGAGATTAAAGATTACCACGCTGCTTTCTCGTAGTTTTAGCCATTCCTGAATCAGGAGTGTTGCTTTTCCTAAGAAAGCTGGCAACATGAGAAGGTCTATGAAATTTTCTTTACATGTTTAGAATAGCAATAAGCATGCAGTATTTCATGCTGTTTTAATGATCTAGATGTGGTTGCCTGGAAATACACCCCCCTGGGAAAATCTCACATGGATAAGTGTGTTTTCATTCTATATCAGACCCTTCCTCTCTCCAGCCCTCTCCCCTCCAGTTCTAAGTTTTTTTTTTTTGTTTGTTTGTTTTGTTTTTTTTTAATTGAATGGAAAGTAATTTTTGAGACATCCAGTATTATAATTTTACTGATGTAAAATAATAAATATAATCCTACAGTTTTGGTACAACTGAGAAGTCAAATCACTAGAACAAAATAGCATAAAACATTCTTGCCTCAGTACTTGTCAAGGGAGTTCAGTCATTGAAGTATTCTTGCAAAATGTTTAGACTTTTGATAAAACTCCATTTCCCACAGAGAATGTAGTTCTGGCTCAGTTTGGCTTTCTAAGACTAGCACTAGCCAGCAGCAATCCTATTGACTTTGTCTAAGATCTAGGGTACAGTTTAAAGCAAAAGTTTCAGTGTGTTTATGTTTGTGCTTTTCTAAGAATGATGCTTTATGTAACTTTAGGGACCTTATCAGCAAGAAAGAAGAGAGAAACAGAAGCAAACTTGTGCTGCTGAGTGGAGTGATATATAGAACAATGACAACAACAAAATTACATATTGATAGCATTGGCAAGTGTGGTTTTTTTGGTGGCTTTTTTTTTTTTTACTGGATTGTTGTAGCCAAAATTCATGCTTTTATGCATCATGATAGTTGAAACCAGTTACTAATTTGGCACTCTGAGTGATAAAGAGAAAGAAAATGGATCTGTAATAGCAAAAATGAGCAGTCTTGGATCTTAGCTGGTGGCAGTATTTTTTTTATCTCCAGTGTAGGTTACAGATTCTGGTCCATTCATTCTTTAAGCTTATTTTTATTGCTAGCATATCTTTATGCCTTTTTTTCCTTTTAATTTGAAGACTTAGAGCAATATTTTTACTGTCTATAAATGAGCATTTCTTTCAAATATGCCCTGATGTAAAATGCTGAGAGGGTTAGCTTTGGCTTTTTTCTTTACCTACTGTGTACTTTTTCTGACATGTTAGATTAACTTTCAGCCGCAGGCCAATCTGTCAAAGAAACACGGAATGTCTCCTGCTATGACAGATTTGCCAGAGGCTGAGGTTTGAAACAAGCTGGGTATTGCTTCTTACACAAAAGTAATTTCTCCCTACTGAAGAGAGCTATCACTGAATCAGCTGAACAGAAGCCTCTGACTTGCATTGCTAGGTTCTGATCAGAGAATCTGCAACAGGCATTTTTTTTAATAAACTTATATGCCACAAAGGAGCTCTGGCAGTATAACTGTGGGAGAACTTTCAGCAATATAACGTTAAAATAATTTCCTCAAGGATATCAGGAATCCAATATATATTTTAAAAACTTTCCCTGGTTGACTTCAGTATTTTTATCATTTTGGATGAATATACTGCTGCAAAGAGAGACCCATAGGGTCAGACTTTAACACACAGACAGGACCTACACTATCATCCCAGCATCTGTTCCAAAAATAACAATCCCACTCCTTAAACCTGACTCGATTTACTTTGAGCTGAATGAAATTGTGCCCTTTGCACCGCACTTGCCCTGCCTTGGCCGTAGTGCTAAGAGTGCTAGAAGGTGCTGTGCATCCACAGCTTCTTCCAAGGGGATGTCAATTCCCAGTTCTCAAAGGGAAGTCCAACTGTGTAACAAAGCCTGGGATTTTTTACAGAAATGGCCAAGCAAGAATATCTATTACAGAGTCCCCTCAGAGGCAATCTAGACAATTGCACAACAGCTACACTGCTGCTGGGCAGCCCGTGGGGTGAAATGAAGTCATGGTTTGTTCAGTCGGGGCTCCTTTTGTGGCAGACTGCTATTTTCTCTCTTCAGGACTGGCTGGCAGAAGATGTGTGACTATCACAGGGAGCGTTATGAGAGAAAAGGGAGGATTAGGCTGGGAGCCTTCACTACCTCTTTTGCCTTCCGTGACATGAATGTTTGACACAGTGAGCAGTGCACTGTATAAACTGGGGAAGGGCATCAGCCTTTTGTTTTACCGGATTTTAGTACACCTTATGTGCAAGCCAGGCTCTAGGATAATATAAGAAGAACATTTTATTGGGCTTGATGAAGGAATTAATAGGTATCCTCCTCAGGCATGTGGCATAAAAAAGAACTGACTTAGACATGCATAATGGACCCCTTCTGGCATTGGAATAACCGAAGCTATGCCCGTTTCCACAGACTAATTTAAGTCAGTACAGCTGTATTAGGTTATGCCAGGCAAGGATCTGGCCCAATTAAACTGGAATGATAAACCATGCTAAATTTAAGGCTTTCTCCAGAAATGCATGTCTGCTGTTTTGCCTACTGATCACAAAGTTCATAAGCTGCTGCTTGTAATTTAAATTCCCCTTCATAAAGTGGAATCCCTAATTGGATTTTACTTAAAAAAGATAATATATATATTTGTAAATGTTGTGAAGAGTAAATGGATGATGATATTAATTTATATTATCATAGTTCCCAGAGGTTCTGTTTTCCCCTTGAAGCTGCATGAAAACACAATAGTAGTTCAGAGGGCTGTGGGGATGTAGGAAGCATAGCTCAATACTATTTCTTTACTAAAGTCCTTGCTGCTAGGTAGAGTCCCTAGGTGCGTTTTAAGAAGAAAGCACTCTTTATCTGTTGACATGTGGTAGGCTTCTGAGGAATAAGAAAGCCTAGAAGCCTGCAGGTTTAAAAGCTCAAGGAACACCAAAACCAGGTTTCATATCTACCTGAAGCTCCAGAGAATGAAGTGTCGTGTAGGTTAGGGATCTCTTCCTGCCGGCTCCCAATGTGAGCCCCTGTGATGAGACTGGACGTCGCAGAAGAGGTGCAGGAAAAGAGGATGACTCTTGGCTTTTCTTTTTAAGGTGACCAAAATATAAGCAAGAGAATATTTTCACCTTGAAAACTGGGTTCAGCTTTGGTACCTTGTGGTATTGCTGGTGGTGTAAAAATACAGTGAGTTGCAGGACAAAGTAATGGGAGAGGA
The DNA here is from genome assembly GCA_013400195.1 of Aramus guarauna. Taxonomy (NCBI): domain Eukaryota; kingdom Metazoa; phylum Chordata; class Aves; order Gruiformes; family Aramidae; genus Aramus; species Aramus guarauna. The sequence continues at coordinate 497,034 of VXBL01000838.1, read as the reverse complement.
GACAGAAATGTTTTCAGTCTACAGGAAACAATTGCTGAAGATTATAGCAAGACACTTTCTTTGACAGAATTGTGTAGAGCTGTTTTGTTTTGAAAGTGTGCAGGGCTTTAGTGACAACTGTATAGGAATGTGTTTGTAAAAGAGATGTCATAGGAAACGTGTGGCAGCTTGTTTTAAGTATATGCCACTAGATACTGAGGGAGGAGGGGCTTCACAGTGGAATGGCTTTGAAGGCAGATGTCTGGTCACAGAAGGCCCCAAAAAAGTCTTAGAATGTACAGGATTTGCACTTTGTCACTTTAAAAAAAAAAAAACAAACAACAAAAAAAAACCCCAAAACAAACAAAACCAAAACCAAAACACCCTCAAACCAGCTGTTTTGCAAGTCCTGACAAAGAAGCTGAGTTCTAAAACTTATTCAGGCAAATTTTATTTTAATCTTAAACAATAAGGAAAAACAAAAAAATCTATAAGACCATAAACAGTGAGGATCTGCTCCAGACTCTCTTAGGGAGGATGCTGATGTTCTGGGTTTGACAGAACTTGGAGAGTTTTTTGTCCAAAGTAACACTAATATTTTGTACTTCTCGGCATTTGTCCAATTTTGCTTTGTTGTAAGTTACTTCAGAGTAGGGAAAAAGTGATCAAACTTCATGGATAATGAGATTAGTGAAGAGCTTTTCTAGCTACAAACAACCCAATCTGATCCAGCAGAAAAGTTACTTTAGGCTAAGACCCAAAGGAGAAAATAAAACCTTTCTCAGTTGCAATTTTGCTTAGGAGTTCTAGTGCCATGTCAGTTGGTTTTATCCTAGCCAAACTTTCAGTTTGGAAAAAAGGGAATTTATAGTAGTTCATTGGATTGGCTTGATGGAGGGATTAACCTCTACCCATCATTTCTTTTTACTTGAGGCAATGCCTAGTACTGTTTTGTTGGACCTCGGTCCAGGTGCTACAAATCTCAGATTTATTTGCTTTGTGGACATGAGGTGGCAGGTTACAGATGCTATTTTTTTGCTGGAGGTGGTGAAAATAAGTGTTAAAATGCTTTAATTTGAATCTTAATGCTACATGCTCCAAAGGTGGTGGAGTATCTAAGGAGGAGGAAAAGGGAGACACAAAGGAAATGCTTATCATAGAAATTTATTTTCTAAAAATGGATGTTAAAGCACATTTAGCATCTATGCAGTACACTAGTAGAGGATTACAGTGTGATTCAAGCAGGACCAGGATGTTTAAGGCTTACAGTTCCTCCTGGCAACTCCCTTGAGCTTAAAAAGTTGAGACAAACAACAGGAAGTTGACTGAGAGAGTTGCCTGCTCTGACAGGGACTATAGCGGGCAGGCAAGGTTGAGTTGCATGAGTGTTGTGAAAACTCTAAGATGGCAGAATAACTTTTCTTTTACACTGGGAAGGTCAAAAGAGGGGAAAAAAAATGCACGTTGAGAATATAAGGCAAAAACCCCCACCACCCAAAACAATGAGGGAGACAAAGAATCAAGTAAAGTTTGGCTTTAGTTATTTTTGCTTCCTTTCCTGAAGCTCGAATGCAGACAAGAAAGCTCTTCACCTGCCTAGGAGGGGCTAAGAAATTGTAAACCAGCCGGAGTCTTGGTCTGGGCCCCTGAACAGACAGGCATAAAGAAAAAGTGTGCACAGTAGGCCACCTCACATGAGGTGCTCCATGCTGCAAGTGGAGAAAAGCAGGAAGGTTAACGTGGCCTTTCCACAAAGATGTGTGCAGAATAGTTAATTTGCTGCGGAACAAATTAGCTGCAAAAGGCAGGGCAGGGGAGAGGCTGAGCCCTGGGCTCCAACACAAGTTGAGGGCAGTGCCTCTGAAGAGTCAACTTGCAATTCAGAGGTCCTCAATGCAAAGCACCATTTTGCTTCTTGCTGGGCTGATCTAGAGCAGCTTGGTTTCCAGTGTCCAGATGCAGAATAGATGTCTAAAAGGGCTATTGTAGCCCTTTTTTTACCAAAAGAGAAGAAAACTTGCTCTTTCTTCCTTCATCCCATCTACAGGAGAGCTAGTGAAAGATTTTCCATTTGTCCTGAGGTGGTGTACAGCAGTGCCTTAATGCAGCTAAAATTTTTATCTTACAGTATATACGTGCCTGCAGTCAGAGCTGAGCAGTACAAGCCATCTTGCTGACAAACACACCAACCCAGAAATTGCACCATATGTCATAGCTTCTTACTATTAAAAAAATCCAGCAGATTGCTGGGAGGAGAAATAAGAACAAAACTATGTGAATTAAATGTACAGATTAAATCTTTGATGCAAAATGCATACTGTGAAAATCTTTCCAGCCTTACAAAACTGCTAACTCAATAGTATCACAACCCCCCTTGTTTGTATTGCCCCCATTCTCTGTAGTTTTGGTAACTGCATGCAGAAGAGTGTTTATAGTTACCTTTATAGTTATACTGCTGTCAGAAGAGGAGAGAGGTAGCTTGCAGTTGATACTGTGAATCTACCTCATTTATCCTGCTGCAAATTATCTGCAAATGGCCTTTTAGTCTTTTTATAGACTTAGTCACCATCAGAATTAATCAACAGATAAGTTATACTGACATGGTTAAGTCTAAACTCTTTGTGATGACTTCTGCTTTACAGATAATTAATTGCTTGTGACAAATACTGATTGCTGTTGGTTGAACAGGGCACCTCATGTCTGCTTGTGGACTGGAAGGCACCTTACTCATCTGTGGATGTTTAGTGCGGCTGCATCACGTTTGTGTGCGTTCCAGTGCACAGTAGTGGTACCACTGTGATTTTATTCTCCTGAATGTGCCTAGGACCACAGCCTTAGCTCTTCGAACAGCCTGAGTGGAAAAGTTTGCAAAAAAGAATAAACAGACATTGATGGTGGGGGCTTTTGTGCTTGTTCTGCCTGCTGCTCTCACTGGCGTGCTGTGGAGTGTTAGGAGACGAAATTACACTTTTGAAAAATAAATGAATGAAGTAAATTATGTGCTGTGATACCCTTGACCGGACTTTTTAATAGTGTTTGTTTGCTTACTTGCTAATTTGCAAGGTCTGGTAATTTGTGATCGGCCTCCCAGTCGTTAGTGTGAATTAGTGCAGTTCTATTACATCAGAGGGACAAGCAAGTCAATAAGAAAAAAGAGAAGCATCTCACATTAGTGAAGCTATAGGAAAATGGCTTTAATGTCTTTGCACAGTTTAGTGTGGTACGTATCTCAAAACTATTTCATATCAGATTAGTTCTTAGTTCATTCCCTTGCATGTAAATAACTGTACAAAGAAAGAAAAGCCTTTCCTAGTCTTTAGTGAAGGTGATCTCTTGTTATTGTTTGTTTGAATACTTCCATTGTGGGCCTTTTATCATTTTTATGATGGCGTAAGAAATGTGTCATCTATGTAGCATCTGCACAATGTTTGCTGAAAATTAAGCTCATTTAGAGCATTATATTTCAAATCCATCATAGTGATTTCAGTGGCGATGTTCTTTCATTTTAACAAAATAATTCTGAGGTTTTTATGTGTTGGGTTTTTTGGAGAGAGAGATGGGGAATGCTATCTCTTGATAAAGACTTTAAAAATTCCAGTTTGAAACTCAGTAATGTTATTGTCTTATGCAAAACCTATCTGGCGTTTCAAAAACACTAGTGGACAACACTTCATGTATCCCATTGTCAAGCCTTTCCCACCTGACACTTTGTATGAAAGGATGATCTTTCAGTCATAAACATAGCGATAAAAGCTTTCAGACAAACTTCTTTTCCATCACTTCTAGTTTTCCTTGGAGATCCTGGAAAGGTCACTTGTTGCCATAACCTTAAAAGGAAGGTGTTGTTTAAAAGTAAGACATACGTAATCATTCTTTATATTTCACTGGTTTATAAAATAAAGATGTCCAAGGTTTCAATCCATGAATGCATACAGAATAAACTAGATGCATCTATGTATGTAAGAAGTCCACCCTCTATTGCTGGAAGGCAAGTGAATAGTTACTGTTTGGTGGTGTGGGTTTTTTTTGTTTTGGTGTTTTTTTTTTTTTTGTTTTTTCCCCTCTCAAGAACAAGAGTAATTTATCGGGTCATTATCTGGATTCTCTTTATTCTGTAAGAAAAGAGGATGAAGGAATAGAATAATGCTTCAGAGGAACAGAATCACTAAAATCAGATGTTGTCCTTGTCTTGAAATTATTGCTGCCATTGAAACTGTATTTGTTAGTGCAAATTTTTTTTTGCTGTTTGGAACTGTCTAATTGCAGGTGGTGCTTCTGAGGCTAGTGACAGACAAGGTTATCCAGTGTTTGGAGTTGATTCTCCTTTCCATCTGTTACTTGATCCCCTGTTTTTATAGATGCCAGATTAATATTTCTTCCCTATTTTCTAGCTTCTTTTATTCTGTAATATGCTGATGCATGGTTTCATAATTAAAATTTGTAATATGATAAAGCAGCTCGAATACAGAGAAACTTTGTTTTTTATTGTTCAGCTGACTAAGGAAGAAGATGGTAAGGTGAATTTCTCCAGGGACACATAAAGATTAGCTAGAGATGTGGACAGGTTCCTCTCCTTCCTCTCAAGTTTGATTATGGGCTGGTTTACACAAGTTTTACTGGCTTGATTTTTGTTTTACGGTTTAAGATTCCCCTATATTCATGGTTCACTGGCAGAAGTAGAATGGGTTATACTAACGCAGGTCATTTTGTGTCAGTTTAAAACTGTGAACACTTGGGAATGGAAGGGTATAAGTTGCAGTCTACTATTAAAACTGCACCAGAAAATGTTTTTGTTTTAGTGAGAGTTATCTGATACACTTAGCTAGGAGATTTTTCTGTTTCTGAATGAGGTGGACAGTTTCATTGCTGCTATATGTCTTAGCCTCTTCTTATCTTAGCTTTATTATGCAACCTCCATTATCAGCGAATCTAAATGATGCACACTTACTAATGGACTGTTTTTACCATTTGTCTGTGAGGTCCTTAACAAAGATGGAAAATAGGATCACTTGACTGGTTAGGGGCCCTGTTTGGATCACCTAATAGCTGTGTCTAGTTTACATATATCAATTAATACTGAATTGAAATGCAGGAAAGAAGTTGGTGATTGAAACTGCCAGCCCTAGACTGTCTGCAGGCAAGTAACAAACTGGGGAGAGAAAATCTGGTGGTTCTAGGTGGAAAGTCAAATGAGAAATCTTCAGTGCATGGTATGAGCAGTGCCTCGGCCTCAGCCACCCAATGTCTTCATGGAGCACAGGCTTGAACTTGACTACATGTCTGCGCATGTCAGAACATCCATCTTGTCCAGTAAGGACCCTTCATATCTAGCTTCATTTGTAATATCAATCAAGAGAATGGGGTTGTGTGGTTATGTTGCCATAACAAGGTGCAGGGTGTTTCCCACTGTAGTGACATGCATATATTATGTTTTCATTTTCCATATCCTGACCAAAATTTTGTGCTGAGTTTTTTCTGATGTTGATCTAGTCAGATGACAAAGAACTGTCAATTTCATTGATTTTCATTTTTTTTTTTTTCCCCTACCAATAGAAAGATAAATTAATGTGGCCCATGCTAGTCAGAGGAGATGTTTCACAATAGCCTGGCAGAAATGACCAGGTTTTCACTAAGCTTAAGAGGAAACTGAACTGGATTACAGTGGATGTCACAGAGCTTTTGATTCCTCACTGCAAAAGGCAATCAAGGCAGCCCAGGGCACCGAGGAATGGAAATGCTCAGTGAATGCAGATTTCTGAATTAAACTGTTTCACATGTGCCTTCAGCAAGACGATGGGTGAAAATTCACCTTCACAATGGCAATTTGATGTAGAATGAGGCATGCTGAATTGCTGGACTACTTGTGTTTCAGTGTGACTTTGGGGAATCACCTTTTTATATGTTGTGGGTTTTTTGGTGTGAGGTGTTTTTTTTTTGTTTGTTTGTTTGTTTTTTTTTTTTTGTGGTGGGGCGGAAGAGATGAGAAACATTTTCATATTCAATGAGCCCTTAACCTAACTAAACTGGACAAGTGTATATATATGTGTGTGTGTATATAAATGTATGCATAAAATTATTGTTCCACTCCTGTTTGTAGACATCATACCACTACCTGCTGCACTGTTTCAATATAACTACTGTAGTGTTTACCCAAGTACATGTATTACTGGTTTTATTCTTTGCCTTGTGTGACTTCTCTGTAAACCTTTCTAGTCTGCGTATCTGTTTTTGTTCTATCAGCCTAGACCCATCCTGGCACTTTCTTCATCCTTAAAAAAAAAAATACATTGGAAACCATTTCATTAAAATGTAATCCTGTCCAGTCCATTAATTCCCTGTCCTTCTCATTTCTTGGTATCTCACAGGTTGGTCTGAACAAGCTTTGTAAACAGCACATCTGCTGCTGTTCAGTGGGTTCAGAACAGAGTGCTGCTTCGACTGCACCACAGCCAGGCTTGGAATAATTTTCTCTATTCAGACCAAATATATTAACATTTGAAATCATATTATTCTGTATGACTTGCCTAAAAAGATGAGAGGAAAAAACCTCATTGGTGAAATAGTGTAAAATTCCTGTGCAACATATGTGCCAACTTTTAGTTTCTTCTTAGTTTAACTCTAATTTGCTAGCTATTGTATGTATATTGTTTGGCTAATGCCTGAGCAGGTTTGATAGTGTGGGGAGGATTAGAGAAACATATGCTTCCCTGATCTGTGTCTTAGGATGGCATCTATCATGCAGGGTTCTTCAGGAAACGTTTGTGCAAGCAAAGCTACTTTTGGGTTTTTTATGACTTTATTTTAATTCAAAGGTGAACTGCAGTAATGGACTTGGCAAGGAAATAGTTTCTCTTTTCCCCCCTCCCCCAGTATATACCCATGTTTTCTTTCAAACTCTATATTATCCCTGGTAGTTTTGTGGAGTGATATTTTAGTTAATCAAAAGCTATTTTTACTATTCAAGGATTGTGATACTGACTCATGTGAAAAGTTATGCCAGTCATGTCACCTTGTCACTAAATTTTAATGCACTTCTCAAATTTGTTTGGTAATGGCCTTACTCCCAAGAGTGCTGCAAGTCCTAGTTAATGTTTGCAGAGTATTTCTAGGTGGCAATGTAAATGCCTCCTGAACAGGATGTCTGTGATGCTTCACTCCCTGCATCATATTAGAAAGATTTGAGAAGACTTCATTTTTTCAGAGCTCGTGAATCCAAGTATGTATTAAACCCTGAAGACTGAGGAAGCTGTTGTGAAGGAACCAACTAAAACTTTGTTCCTTAGCCAAGGACAGTTTAACGTTCATATTAGCATGTTTTAGACAATGGATAGCTTGATGGCTGAGGTCATAAATTTTTTAAAGTAGCCATCCTGTGTCACATTTCTTTTTGATCTGCGCTTAAATTTTCATTTGCTTTTATACGTTACTGGCTGAGGGCCACTAGTTTTCTTTCATGAGAAATGGTTGCTGAATTAAATTTGCTTTTTTTTCCAGCTCTGAGGAGATATGCATTATCGAAGCAGGTGTTTGGTTCAGAATAAGAGAGGAGATGGTTCTGTAGGGAATACACTTAGCAAAGTAATGTCATAAATAGGTCTTGTGTCAGTGTTTGCTGTAATGTCTTGATATGTGTCATCATGAATTATATATTATTTCAGATTTATCACTTCTTCCACTGATAAGGGACATTGCTTCTTTGAGTGAGTTTTCTTCAGGGCTTAAAAGATTTACTGATACATTGAAATTCCCTGTATTGGAGATTCAGATGAACTTTGGAAACTTGAGATAAGAACTATAAATCTGCTGTAAACTAGGAAGCCATTTCTCAAAGTGTGTATTTATTGACAGAGTTTGTACTAGCTTATTCTTCTGCTTCTCATTTGTGTGCATCAGAAGAAGTTTTCTTTTCAACAGTATGAACAAAAAGTGAAAAACTTGATGTGGCTTGTATGATATACAGGTAATTTGTCAACAAAGTAGTAGTCTTCATTAGAGCATTGCCAGGTATTGCCTCAAAGGGATAATTGGGGAAAGGTTATTCTCCTGTGTTTTGAGTCCTGCTTTCAGGTTTTGTTCTTTTGAAATGCTATGCTGTTGGGGATGTTTTCAAACGCGTCTATAGACTTAAGTTCTTATTTTGGAACTCTAAAGTAATATTATTAAAAATTCTGAGATAGATAGCTTCATTTAATTTAAGTTCTTTGTGCAAAGTTAGCTTCATATGCTTAAGTACATTTGAGAATAAGATCACTTAGTGGATGACATAAGGGCAGTGATGAGAAAGCCACTATTAATCTTTCATCAAAAAACCCCAACTCTACCTCTTGGATGGAGAGAGGCATAGCATATCCTTGATCTAATCTGCAAGATCTATCCAAGATCTAACCTGTGTGCAAGAGCACATGGGACAGTATTAGACCATGCGTCCTGCCACTGGATCCCCAACAGCAATATTGTACCTTAGGAGATATGCACATGAGCACGACCCTGAACTCCAGACCTTGAGCAGATTCATGCAAGGAGATCAGGAAGGTTGTGTAAAATTATTTTTCCTTCTTAACATTAGTAGGATTTTAATCAGTGTCAAGTTACTGATAATAATATACCTGAACCTGATTTCAAAAATCTTAAACTTTTCAAAAATCTTCAATGAAGATTGGGCTGTAGAAATTGAGTGAAGAATATCTCATTTCTGGCAGCTGTTTTTCTCTGATGCCAATTGAGTTGCATTTTTTTTTTTTTCCTCCTCCTAGCTCCTTTTTATTTTGTAAAATATTGACACACAAATTGATATTGAAATATTGTAAGAGAATTTCATAACAAAGAGCTTAGATACAGAATCCGTCTTCTGTTCAGGTTTGCTTTCATGTCATTTTATGGTTCAATTGAGTTAAAGATAAGACTCAGAGGTCTTCCCCTGGGGACCTATCAGATACAACTGGAGACTTCTCAGGATCACTTCCCTGCCTTCTACCCAAGGGCAGATTAGGGGCTGGGTCACCCCATTATACTGATGTAACTATGAAGTGAATAATGCAGTTTCACTCTTTAGCACTGCAGAGGTGCTTTGTATTGCTGTGACTTTGTCTGCTGTGTTAGTTTTGGCCACTGAAAAATGTGGCAAGGTAGTGCTTTAACTTTGTTCATATTGCCAAAATGAAAAATCTTTCTGACAGTATAAGCCTCAAGACAACCTCAGTATTAAAGCAGTAAGTCTCCCTCTTCATGCCACTCCCTGTCCCCCAAGCACTCAATCATTTATCAGCTGACATGTGCATTATGGACAAACCTATCAAAACTTGGAGCCATATTGCAAAATGCACGTTACAGCACAGAGAGATTCCCTATTACAATTGTGGGATAATTCAGATAAGTCATCTTTGACCCAGTTGTACAGTGGGGAGGGATGAGTAGAAACACATTGCGTGTGAGTGGCAAGGAATACTCAAATTTAGCAGCTGATAGTATGAAGAAAAAGAATGTAGTAATACTTCTCCCACCCCCAGCTGCATCCAGAGCTTAAAATCCAAAGCTTTCAGATTCTGGCTATTTATCCATGAGACTTTTACAGCCAATTGGTACTGATTAAATATTGAAGTAATCTAAATAAAGATAGCATTGCTTCCTCTACTTCCTAGTTACTGAAGACCTGACCCTTCAGCAGCAGATTTCTTGGTATCTGTGCAGAGTGTCCAATGAAAGCACCAGTAGCTCTAAGCTGCTGCTGTTTAGCTTGGGAGCAGCCTCCCTGGATGCATCTTGATAATTTTCAGAGCCGACGTAGCTCCTACCTGGCAAGTTTGGTATGTGTGCATCTGTGCATCTCCCCACAGATGTGAGGTTAATACTGTGCATTGGTGTGTGGTGTGGGCTGTTTCAGTGGTTGTGAAGTTCAGGGCTGTCTCTGCATATAGATCTCGCCCAACTCCAACAGACTCTTAGTTCCATAAAGTTTAGGGTTGGATTGAGTTTTGCTTCTCAAAATAACTTCACTATCTGCTGAGACTTCCTAACTGCACTTCTGAAGTCTGGATGAATGGAGGTTTTCTGATTTTAAGTGTCAGTCTCCCTTGTACTTCAGAAGATGCCAAACTGTAAGGAGGAGACTGAATCTTGGACAGTCATGATCAAGCATCCAGTTTGCTGCTCAGCTGGGGATGAGTGGTAAGTTCTTAGTGATGGGACATCACTACATGGAAAAATGCTAATGTCATCTTTTAGTATAATAACAACAGTTAGAGAGTCTCATGTTATTAAATGGTACTAAACGATAGGCAGAATAAAGACATTTTGATATTTTAGTGTCTCTCACTGAACTTACAAAGCAAGAATGGTTAAGCTCTTTGGATCTTTAAAAGATCACATACTGACTGGTTGCCAGGATCACGAGGAATTGATTTTTGGCTACAGTAGGTGCCATAAGAAGCAAACGAGGGTATTTTCTTTCTACAATTGGTTATAAAGGATGAAAGCACTCAGTGATGTACTGCAATGAATTGGACCAGTGATGAATTCTTATGTCAGTCTTATGTGTGTAGAAAGGGGAGCAAAAGAAAAGCTCCTTTTTAGGAGGAGTCGGGAGAGGCTGTGTTTTTGCAGGGCGTTGTTTTGTTTTGCTGCAGAGCTAAACCTAGGTGAATTTACACGGATCTCTTTTGAGATGGTCTTCTCCCAGGCATCCCAGCTCAGACTCAAAATAAGTTGAGGCTGATTTTACTTTTTGTCAGACTTTTTGACGGTAATTCTGGCAGGATATTCATGCAGACACAGTGGTCTGTCTGCACAGAGCTGCTTGCAATATCAGGACCTGTATTTTTTCATTTTGTCTTCCATAATTGGAAATAAATCCTCTAGATTGAAAATAGAATGTATTGCTTGTTGCATATGGGGAAAATCTGACCAATGTAATAGTGTTGTATTTTTATATTTGCTGAGATGAATTGATTCATTTTCTTGCATTTCATTCGCAGAGCTACTTTCTACCTCTGCTCAGCTGGACAAGAGGAGAAGAATGGCATCCAAGTAGGAATCTTCTTACCCACATCTGTAAGCTGTTTTCAGCATTGGTGATGTGCAAGGTGCTGTTTTGTTCCAGCACAGTATAGGTGAGTTTAAGAAAACTATCACTGACTTTTTAAAGGCAGAATTTGTTATCCTAAATTTTAGCATGTTATATTTCTGTGCATCAAGCCTGATTCTTCTGTGACTTCATGCCAATATAACTGGTAGCCTCACTCAGTCCAGAGTTCACCCATCAGTAACTAGTTTGAGAATCAGTAAAGTGTCTGTTTTTCTCCTTTTGCAATGCATATATTCACCTTGCTAGTGTATTAATAGTGCTGATGAATTTGTCTGGATCTTGATAAATGCAGTGAGGTTGCGTATGAGTATAAAAGCCCCACAACTGTGGTAGGCTTAATTCCTTTGCCTGGCAAGGTGTAATTTGCATGTGTAGCCCACTAGCATGAGTGTATTTGTGCTGGTTTTGACTGGGGTAGTTAATTTTCTTCATAGCAGCTAGTATGGGGCTATGTTTTGGACTTGTGCTGAAAATGGTGTTCATAACACAGGGATGTTTTAGCTATTGCTGAGCAGTGCTTACACAGTGTCAAGGCCTTTCCTGCTTCTCACATCACCCCACCAGCAAAAAGGCTGGGGGTGCACAAGGAATTGGGAGGGGATACATCTGGGACAGCTGACCCCAACTGACCAAAGGGATATTCCATACCATGTGATGTTATGCTCAGCATATAAAACTGGAGGAAGGAGGAGGAAAAGGAGGAAGTGTTCAGAGGGATGGTGTTTGTCTTCCCAAGTAACTGTTATGTGTGATGGAGCCCTGCTTTCCTGGAGATGGCTGAACACTTGTCTGCAGATGGGAAGTGGGGAATGAATTCCTTGTTTTGCTTTGCTTGCACATGTGGCTTTTGCTTCACCTTTTACACTGTCTTTATCTCAACACATGAGTTTTCTCAGTTTTACGCTTCCAATTCTCTCCCCCATCTCGCTGGGTGGGGTGTGAGCGAGTGACTGTTNCATATAAAACTGGAGGAAGGAGGACGAAAAGGAGGATGTGTTCAGAGTGATGGTGTTTGTCTTCCCAAGTAACTGTTATGTGTGATGGAGCCCTGCTTTCCTGGAGATGGCTGAACACTTGTCTGCAGATGGGAAGTGGGGAATGAATTCCTTGTTTTGCTTTGCTTGCACATGTGGCTTTTGCTTCACCTTTTACACTGTCTTTATCTCAACACATGAGTTTTCTCAGTTTTACGCTTCCAATTCTCTCCCCCATCTCGCTGGGTGGGGTGTGAGCGAGTGACTGTTTGGTACTTAGCTGCTGGCTGGGGTTAAACCACAACAGTCCTGTTTGGAAAGACTGGTCAAGTGCAGTAGTGGGAAGAGGGGAAAGAGAACGAGGAAATCAATCTGTATCTGACTGTGAACAATCAATTGAGAGAACCCATTACCTTTGGACCAGCCTGGAGTTGAACCTAGAATATTCTGATCCGCAATCAGATCTGCACTGCTCGGCAATAACGAAAACATCTCTATATTATCAAGACTGTTTTCAGCACAAGTCCAAAACATAGCCCTGTACTAGCTACTATGAAGAAAACTAACTATCCCAGCCAAAACCAGCACAGTATTTTAGGTAGTCTTCTGTGTCCAATACAGGTGTGAATTATTATAGCCACTAGAAACAAACCTTAGTGCTATATTCAAGTTGGTGCATGACATGCTTTTATCTAGGGAGATCTCTATATGCTGCACATGGGTGGCAGTTGTCTATAGGTGTCAGATATTTTTATGAGCAGTGTACAGAGGAGTACACTGAAGTGTGGGGCAAGAAATGTATCTTATTGAATGTTACTTCAGTTTTTGTAGTAGTGAGCTGAAACCAGTAAACATAAGGTGAGCATGGTGCAAATTGATGCACAATTGATGTCCTGGCATTTGTGCAGACTGTCCTGGGGATGCACCCATGGGGAGTGTCTACAGGATGCTCTAAGCATCTGCAGGATTTGGAGTAGAGCTGGCTGCTGCTTGCCCAGCTCAGCATGCAGGCAGACAAGCTGTTCCACATATCTGCTTCCCTGCAGGAGTGCTGATAATGCTGTTAGTCTCTGGAGTGCTTGTAAAGTCCAGGTTGTCTTTCCAGGTAGGTCTTGTTCAACCTTAGGAGTCTCTCTGCCCCCATAAAAATTAGAAAGAGGTCTGGGCTTGTTTGCTTCTTAAAATGAAGACTTGGAGCACAAGATGTGGCTGTTGTAGCAGACCAAGCTCCAGAGGCTGTCCTAGCTTGATCACTGTTTACACAGCACAGAGTAATTTGGGTGTGTTTGAAACAGGCAATATGGGAAGAAGGTGCCCTCTGCATTTGTAGATTACTTGTTTTATTTTCTTTCACTGTGGTGATGGTTGCTAGTGTTATGTAAAATCAGTTAATCAGAGCCCCCAGGAGCTGGGGAAGTTCAAAGCACAGCTACTTTCAAGAGACCCCCTAATGCCTTAAGGGAGTAAATCTTGGCAGATATCGTAGGTTCACTGTGTCCCTAGTCAAAAAGTTGTGCTGTTTGGCATGCTGATGGGAGCGTTACTGAATAAACATAATACAGTGTTTGCACTCTTGATTTTTTTTTTTTAAAAGTCAAATACACTGTTCAGAGAAAAAGGCTCTGAGCAAATGAACAGGTTAGTTTTTTTCCCCAAGACTTCCTGTTTTGTTGGTTTTATATTTACTACTAGTATTGCATGGCCATGGGAATATAAACTTGTAAACTGTCTGGACCTAAGAGGTGAGACTTTCCACATTTCACTGAGAGCTCTGTAAAATGGAGTTCTTCCAAATGTGTTCCCTGAGTATGGTAGCTACATGCCAAATCCCTGATTTTGTGTGAACCATGGTAATGGACTACTTTCTTCCTCAACTGTGTCAAGCTTTTTTAATATTATTTCAAGCCTCTTCCAAAATATTTTATCAGTTTACTCTTTCTTGAGCTCCTGTTATAAAGAACTAATACACCTCTCATGGAACTAAGAATAAGCATCACAAAGCTAAAAATGCAAATTTCCATAACTTGCAAGCCATGTGAGGTATTTTGACTTGTCTGAATGTTGATATGATGGTCTTAGATCAGGATTTGTGGACTTATTTACTAAGATAACTTGCTTTAATCTTTGCGTCATGGGAGTGGAAGTGTCATGCTGTGAGGATTCAAAGAGGTCTTACAGTGGATCTTTGCATACTAAAGGCTACAAAACAAGACCTCTTCTCCCCACCCCCCACCCCACCCCCCCGTGTAGAATGCGCTGGTTTATGTGTCTGTATTGCTCTCTGAACGATAGGAATAATGAAAGAAGATTAAGAAGTAGGATGTAGTGTCACTGTGGCGAGTACCATGTAACTATGGGTTTCTGGCCTTTCCAACTGCGGTGTTGTTTTCTACCCGTAGTGGGGACCCAGCGGTTGTGACTGAGTGCCTTCCTGGCACTCACACCTGTAGGTGGCAGCATCTTCCTGTTCTATGGGATGTGGTGGCCAGTTCCCGGGTTTCCAGTGTGCTTGGGAAACTGAAAATTAAAAGCAAGATCCTCCCACCCCCTTTTTTTAAGGCAAACATTCTCCTTTTCTACAGTGTAAATGTGAGGCAGCGTTTGTTTGACACCTCCATCAGACTGGCTTGTTCTTTCTCCATTTGCTTTAAACGTGGCTTCTCCATTTGGTTCTGGGTCAGTTTTTCTCCTTGTATTTTAATCCACTCTGTTTTCAGACTTCCAAACTCTAAGGCCTGTTTGAAGACAGAAGCAGGGACTTAGAGAAGGGCTCTCTGAAATATCATACTGGCAACTTGGTGAGGAAGAGCAGTTAATGGGCATTGAGAAAACTACACATCATTTTGACTCCTGTTCAAATAGATGTAATGTTGTTGGACCCTGAAAAGGTCCAACATAGCTGGAAACAAATCAAGTAATGTTTTGACTTCTAACAATGTCATTCTGATTTCCTTAGGATCTTCGTTCTCCGAATGAAGACTGTTAGAAGAGAGATATTTGTTATCAACTTGAATAATAAATGTGTTGCATTAATATGTGAATATTAATAAGAGCAATTAAATTAAGAGTCTTAGATTTGTTCCAGGAAGATAAAAAGCCAACAGAGCAATAACAAAACAGTAGGAGTAATCAGAATAGTAAGAGAACTAGTTCTAGAAAATACTGAGAGGAGTGAGGATTCTTTTTTTAAAAAAATCTGACTACATTAACTACTATTAAACTTATGCTGCTTTTTCATTAAAACATCAAGTCAGATCTCTAGCTTGTCTTGAGGGAGAGTTCATAACACTTGTGCTTTTGGGGCACCCTCTCATAAGGGTCATCT
Organism: Aramus guarauna; assembly: GCA_013400195.1. Classification (NCBI taxonomy): domain Eukaryota; kingdom Metazoa; phylum Chordata; class Aves; order Gruiformes; family Aramidae; genus Aramus; species Aramus guarauna. The sequence continues at coordinate 481,676 of VXBL01000838.1, read as the reverse complement.
TCCAGCAAAGACACAGTGCAACTGCTGCTGCACCTCATCGCTGGGTGTTTAAATCAGCCTCTTGCAGGATGACTGAGTGTAAGCAATGGCCAGAGACAGAGGGGGTGGAAAGATGCTCACATGACCACTCACAATAAGCCCAATCAGCCAAGGAAGAGATGGAAGCAGGTGTCTGATATCTCTTGTATTAGTTTACTCTGCCCAGGGATTCCCTTTTCATGCAGGATTCATAGCTATACAATTAGACCAGCCTTCCAGTGCATGAAGCAGCTAGAGAGGTATTGAATCTACTGTCTTTCTCTACTGGTGGTAGGTAAAGTCACTGTTCCAGAAGGGACACTACCAATATTGCTTCAGATAATGCTGTAGCTTTATCTGCCTGGCTGCTGTCCAGTAACTACTGCTTATCTTGGCAATGATATCAGACTGCATCTTTAGATTTGCCCATTGCATTGGAAAATGAGGCCCATGTGTGTTCTCTATACCTGTGTCAGGGTATTGTATTGTACATACTAAATCTTTTCTCAAAAGGAATGTGAACAGTGCCCTTTCCTTGTGCAAAGGATTCATAGTACTCCTCTACAGCTTATCTTCAATTAGATGAAACTAAGAAATGCCATAATTTTGGATGTCTACCTCATCTTCCTTCATAATAGTGTGGAAGATCAAAATTCAAAATATGTTGTTCGTGCTATCAGGAAATGGCGATACATTTATGACAGTGACACAAGTTCAGACCGCAAAATTCAAGTGCCATCCATACCAGGAAGCTGAATGGTACACAACAATATGCTAGTGGTGGATAGAAGGTATTTTTGTCTAATGCAACCCAATCTAGGCTGTAACAGATTGGGAATTTGGCTTCAGACATGGACTGTAGAATCCTTGGGAGGGTGATTAAAATAGGAGCTCCCTCACTATCCATGTATTTAAAGCCTCTTATTCTAATGTCTTCAAACACACTATGAAAATGTTCTGCTGTAGTCTTCATGTTCAATTACCATCACCTGCCCAGTTCCACACCTCTTGTGCATGTAACTTTGATGTGAATTACCATAATTATCCTGCATGCGCACACATCCTTGTTAAAATGTGTGGGTCAGTGCTGCTGTCTCCTCTGCTAACAACACTGACTCTCATCTATATCAACTGCCCTCTCTAGAAATTGAAATAATACCCCTGGCCAGTTTTAGTGTTGTGCCTAGAAAGTACATTACACATGAGGATGTATCCTGCCACAGAGAATTGATGTCAAAGTTAACACAGTACCATATGCAGCATTTGAGGGTTTGCTTTGAGCTGTTTGCAAGGCTTTTTTTTTCTTTTCTTTTCTTTTTTCTCATACATAGACTGATTGTTGGTATCTCTTCCAGAACAGAAAAGAAGCTGAGGGGTACTAATTTTCGTGTTTGGTGGTGAGGTGAGTATAAAGGTGCTTGTCAAGATGAAACTCTCTCCTGTCATGTTAGTACAGTTGTCAAAAGCTAACCCCTCTAGGTACCTTAATGACTCCCTAACGAAAACAGAGCTGGAGCGCCCGGTCCCCTCCTTGGGTTTATAATAATATTGCAATGATGCATCTGCTCACTGTGTAGCTGTGTGAAGATGCTCAATAGTGAGACTCCATAGGCTTAGCTACAGTTTGTCGCGATCTGATTCAGACTAGAAAACAGGAACAAACATCACTATGGATTAATTCCTAGTTATTTTTAACAGGGGAAATCCTTAATTATTTGAAAAGTAGAATTGGAGAATCTGCAGGACTTATCTTCAGCCTCTCTATCTTGATTCTTCAAAGCTCCCCATACCCTCCTGGAACAGCAGTATGTGTGCATGTAGATAAATCTCGAAGGGTGAATATAGTTATTGTTTGTTGTTTGGTCCTTGTTACTCCTCGAGGAGCATAGGGCTGCAACAACACTACATCACCGAACCCGGTGGGATAGTGTTGTTGCAATTTCTGTAACAGATTTTGTTTTTTACATGATTGGGTTGTTAGCCCAAAACAAAACCCCCAACCTGGAGGGCCAGGGTGCAACATTTTAGTCTGGCCCGACAAGGCACGCAAGCCACCGCACCACGACAAGGTAAGTTGCACCAACTAGTGGTGGAATATAGCTATTAACTATGGTTATTTGAACATCACTAGTTCCTTTGAACACTTTTTTTGGTGTGTTTTTTT
>VXBL01000838.1:400334-479456 GCA_013400195.1 Aramus guarauna | reverse complement strand
TTTTTTTTTTTTTTTTTTTCTGACTTCTGTGATTAGAAAAGTTAACACAATATCTTTTTGGGTTTAGGTCCTTAAGATTTCTGATAGAGATAACAAAATATTTTTCATATAATGTTTTCCCTGAGGTTCTTTAGTACTCATTGTGTTAGTCATGAAGGCTGGGATTTTTCAAAGAACACAAAACCCTCCAAAACAGCCCACCAAAACAAAAACAACCCCCAAATTTTTGTGCACTACCAACCTTTAATGGAAACCAGGAACTAGGAAGTATTTTTGTAGATTAAATAATGTACTATATTACAGTCTGTGATACATACATAGTGAATACGTACATTGATAATTTTCTTTGGGGAATTGTTCTGACTCTAAGAATTTGATGCCTTACCTAAATTATAGGCTCACACATTCAAGGCTGCATGGGAAAATAGTGAACAGTGATGTGCATCTTTGTTTCTGCATTTAGCTGACTTTTCTGCCATGATCAAAACTGCAATAAATTGAAATATTGCTGCTAAGTCACAGCAGAGTCAAAATGGAGTGTCACATTGATTATTCAGTGGCCTGCTCTTTTAACGGTGTGTTATGATGGTAAGCAAATTTGTGGGATCTAAATATTTAAACAGCATTTCACAAAAAAAAAAAAAAAAAAAAAGCTGGTAAAATTACAGTAGTAGTTTCTGCATCTTCCATTGCTATTCTTTTTAGATTGAAAGAACAGGTCACTTAATGGTATAACATAATATCAGACACTCAGTTTCCTCAGTAATAAAATGGGCATAATACTGCAAAGGACTGTATTGAGGTGATTCATCTTTAGAAAGTTCTACAGAAATGATAGGCATTATTAGCATCCCATGTGATTACAGTGACAGGATGATATGGTAGTTTGTCTGAATTGGTATTAAGTGGTACTGAAAGTCTCTCAAAAAACCTGTTCCTTTTGGATTTGCAGACATCAGAGATTTAGAACAGTTTGGATAAACATCTGGACTGAACTGAACTCTCTTTTAAAGGTTACCTTAAATAACAGATGAAGGAACTTTATATTGTGATAACCTGAAGGATCTCAAAGTACTGCAGGAATCAATATGCAAACTATATATAGGTTATAGCAGCTCTGTCAAGTTAGGGCACTCTTTGGTGGAACACAGTAAAACAAAAAACCATGCTGAAAATCAAAATGGAAAACCACAATGTTAAACTCAAAATACTGGGAGAATGCAGTCAGAGAGAAAGTAACTGTCAGCTGGGACCTGGCAGGAAATTGGGAGGTGTAGCTTCTTTTCCCACACAATGTACCATGTGAATTGGAGTCTGAACTTCAAGGCTCAGAAATGTCTTTATGGCTTGTGTGAAAAATTGCAACTTCGGGGACAAGCAATTTGCTTGGATGCAGGTTAAATATGTTTCATATGGAAGAATCACAACTGCCTGCTTCTCAGCATAACATCACAAACCCCATGCATTTTAAGCTGTTACATTGTTGACAAAAAAAGTGCTGCTTACCAGATTGTGTGGAGCATTTACAGCAGCAATGTCTTTGGAAGGTGCTCCCTTCTTTAACCTTGCTCAGTTGGACTAAGCTGAGATTGCAGTACATGTCTGATGTCACTTACATGTAAAACAAATAAAAATAGATGTTTTACAAATATATTTCATATATATATATAAAATCAAGCATGGATAAATGTTAACTATTTTTTAAGAAGTTGTTTCTTTTACTTTTGACCTTGCACAACTGCCTGGTTTTGACTCTTTATGCACTCTGTAGAAGAGAATTTATGCAGCTCATCTGAACCAGCAAAAGCTGCTTCTCATCGTGCCCTGTTGCTCTGATAAAGACACTGGTAAGAGCAGTCTTAACCAGACTATTGCTTCTGATTTTCTCATCTTCTAGCAAAACAATGAAGGTTGAGAAATTATGCTTTCTGCTTTTCAACTACAGAAATCTGTTAGTGCTCAAGAAAATGACAGAAAATTTACTGTAAATTTTAACTATCTAAAATAAATGTCCCGGGTTTAATATTTTATAAACAGTGGAGCTGCTCGCAGAGATAGAAATGATAGAAGTTCTGTATTCATTTGCATGACTTTTATCTAATTATTATAGCTAGGCTGTCAACAGACTGTTTGTATCTTAGTTCTCTGTCTGGTACATGGGGCACATGACTGACTAGTGATTTACACTGCTATGCTAAAATTCCTGCAAGTGGCAATTTAGAAATAGCAATTTAGAAGCTGATCAGTGAAAGCTGGTTGTGCTGAATCAGTCAAAATGTTACACTGGTTCCCATTTAATGGATTTGCTGAAATTAATTATTTAAATATCTAATGATTCTCTTTCCATCTTCAGAATAATCTGTTTTCAAGTGGTCCTAAATGAACCTAAACACATGTTTTCCTCCATCCTCCTTTTAAATATTTCACCAAGTTTTCCTGTCACTGTGATAATTAAAGAAATTGATAATACGTCTTTAGAGGAAGGCCAAAGGGCAATATCTGTTCCTTTCAATCACTGCTTAGTGTTTGCCAATAAATAAAGAAATACTTCTTAAAGTCACAAAAAGGATTAATCTATGTATACTAGCCATTGTGTGAGTGCCTATCACCTGGCATTGCACCTTGTGCTTAGCACTTCTTAAGGTCATGGCCCACTTCCAGAGGTTTGAAGTCCTGTGGATTTATCTAGAACTTGGTTCCTAAAAAATTTTATGAATCTAAGATTTTGTTAGTAAGCTAGAAAGGCATCATCAGAGAAGTGGTTAATGAATTTAGGTGATTTAAAGGATGCTCAATAGTCCAAGCTTGTAAATAAGTGAATGCAAATGCAGAAACATCCTCAGAAATTTAAAGGCAATTCTTAAGACCTGTAGTGCTCAAGGAAATAAATCTGAGATTATATTCTTATGGCTAATAACCTGAATTTGCAAGCCTGACCCACATTTTTATGTATGTGTCCTCCAGAGGAGAGATAAGTGATGTTGTTTGATAGTATTCAATTTTGGGGATACTATGTAGGACTTGTCTGATGACTTGAGTAGAAACTTCAGGTGTAACTGTAGGATTTCTTCTTGTTTCATTGGTGTCAGGGTCAAGCACAAGTTTCAAAGGAAGCTGAACACTCTGCCTTTTCAGGACATAACAAGTAGAAATAGGTTGATTTCATAAGACTTAGGAGAAGAACTCTAAACATGCCTGCTGCTAATGGTAATGGCTCTTTCTCTGATGGTTTGAAGACAACCGGGAGCCTTTGATATGACAATAATAATTGATTATGAATCATCTTACATTAGATGAACAAAAAACAATTTGCAGACTCACAAGCCAGAGTGTGTCCTGTTGCTGCAACATAACCTCAAAACAATATTCTGTATGTTAGTTTTTCTCTTGGGGTATTGCAAAAATGATAAGCCTCAGAGAACTCTGTGCTTGAAAGGGTGCAACACTGATCTAAAGTATTTGTATTTAGCCCATACAAAAAGGAGATGACCATGGCCTCATAATCCTGTCTTCATAGTACTAAAGCAAACAAGTGCATTGCTAAAAATATTCAATAACGTGCTTTTTTGTAAAAATTCCTTTATAGTAGTATTTCTTCATATAGGCTGTAGTCATTGTGTCCTTTCTTTTATTTCACTCCAATATATTGCATTAACTCAAAGCACGCAGTATTAAATTGTCTTAAAAAAAATTCAGGATTATGGGGTGGATTTTTACCCCTTCCTTACTTGTAGAAAACAAATGCTTTAAGAAGTAGAGACTACATGATCAATTTATTATGCTTTTCTGAAAAGCTTCAGTGGAGTTTTAAAATTTTTACTTTAAAAAATATGCTCAGTTTATTTACTAGCTGGAACATCTTACAAACTAGACCTACTCTGATCACTTTTACATGAGTTACAGCATCAATGGGTGTGACGGTTTTTTTGAAACATGAGTAAAAGTTTGCTGCCCCACTGTGTTGCGTCCTTGTTCATTGTGTTAGGTCTTCCTCATGTGTCCAGTCTAACTTCATATAACTGTTCACAGGCATCTTTCCAGATTATCTGGTTGGATCTGTATGTTGTCTAATTTCCTAGAATGAACTTAAAATCAGATGAGGTGAGGTGAATTTATTTGTAAGCCTGTTCATATGAAAAATCCCAATTGTTTGTCCTTAGGAGGTTTAACAAAAAACAACTAAAATTGTCAATCTGTTTAGTTAATCTTTATAATTACATACCAAATAGATGTTTGTATTGACAAAAAATTATTTTATTACCCATGTTTCTTCAAAGTCTGTCTCACTCAAGCAAGCCTGACTACTTTTCAGTACAACCTTTTCAGATTTTCCTAAGAACTAAAGGGCCATTCCTGAGCTGGGTTGTGCCACCCCTTGCTTCCTTTGCAAGGTTCAGATGGCGGCAAGCTGCAAATGGATATTTTCACAGCTGAATTATCTATCCCTTTGGCAGGCTCGAGAGACACTGGTTCTGGCAGATTTAGACTTGTCTCTGGCTATTTAGCACAGTTGTACAGTTAATGGGCTGTTGGACAAAATTGTCCAAGTTGCTATTTTCTGGTGACTCGTTTATAATTCTGGGAAAGGAGCACACGGTTAGCCATTTGTGAATAATTGGAAATCCTCTTGAGATCTCAAGAAAAACACTTCCATTATTAAACAGGGTTGATTCGCCTGTTTGTTTAGGTATCCTAGATAGAATCTCAATACTGACCTTCGAATACTCCATATATTTCTCCAAATTGGATTTTGCCTTTGTGTGTGTGTCTGATGTGTTTTAAGAGGCCAAGGTCTTAATTACTGTTATTATGCCTAGTTTACCATACGATTATAGTTGATGTTAATTAAAATACGGACTTTGCAAATGCAAAAGGCAGATCTACAGGTTTTATGTGCTCACATGTACATTTTTGTGTGCATTCACAGGTATACAAAGATGAAATCTTTGTCATCAGCTGCATTTATGGTGGGTGGTGTTTTTTTTTTTCTGATCAATTCACTGATCTGCTTACTGATTTCCTGGACACCAAAATCCTTGAGCAGTGCCAAGCAGCCTCAAACCCTTATCCTCCAATTACTAGCCTAAATACAAATTCTCAATGAGAAACCTATTTCCCGTGTCTGTCAGGGTTGTAGATGAGAGCAGCATCATTGAAAAGAGAGGTGATCTAGCTATCCAATAGGACAGGCTTCACTTTTTTTCGCACTGCAATACCCTGATACAATCACAGTCATTCTGTATGGATGGTCTGAAGTTGTTTTGGATAGTTCTGCCATGAACTAGGAAGTTAAAACCTTCATTTTCCTCTAAGACTTGCATTATGATTGGCCAGCCTTACAAATACAAATGCATACAAATAACACCAATAACAATTTTGAGACACATGGTCCATGCTGAATGCACAATGATATAACATTAAGGATATGTGTTGTCTCAGGATGAGGATGATATGAATGACTTGCTTGTGTCTTCCTAAGCCTGTATAATGGGGGTCTGAAATATAGATAACATCATGTAAAGAGATAGATGTAATACATACCCACACAGAAAAATATGTGCTTGAGGAAGATTGTCTAATGGTTGGGAAAACACAATTTATATTTTCAAACTGAATTGTTTTAAAATTCTAGATGATCCTAGGATTGGTATTCTGTGTAGCACATTGGCATTTTGCTGTATTTTCCTCTTTCAATATAGTTTAATCTGTATTAAAGCACTGTGCTGTCACAACTTTCATAAATTATTACACAGCCAGCCAATAGAAATTACATAAATACTGCAAATATAATCATCTGTTCTTAGCAGAAAGTCTTAAAGGACTTTTAAACTAGTTACAACAGAAAGTGGTAATCCTTCTATTAAAACTTTCTTACCATGTTATAAGTTCGCCGTTATGCAACATTTTTCACTTTGTCAGCTGAAAACTGTTTTTCCAAAAGTAATCTAGACCTTGCTTTGCTGAGATGGAAATAAAGGGAAGTTTGTCTTGACTAAGTGCTCTGTTTTCCTGTGACTCTGAGCAAGTAGTAGTTAGAATGAAACATTGGAAACAACAGTAATTTACTAATCAGGAGAAAAATGGTTGTTACTGAAACATACCCCATGTTTACTGCAAAATTGATTTAAAGCGCATTTTAAAATAACAGCTCAAGAAAAATAGGCTCACAGTGGGCTCCAAATTCTAAATGCAACATTTGCATATATATGATTAAGTGCCACAGAACGGACTTTGCTCACTGAGGTCTCCTAAGGGCAGAGAAGATAGCAAGGAATGTGTTGTTGAATTAAGCTGCCTTTGGAAGTCTGAGGAGCACTGAGCTCCTAATCAGGTTTTTCATTTCCCTTGTGGAAGGCACTGAAGCAAAGAAAATGTTGGAAATAAACCTAAATTCTATGATACCTTCACTCAAGCCCTAGACTGTGCTTTTACTGGATTTTTAATGACCACAGCACTAAAATGTAATTAGCTAAAATTACCACTTGTACCCTCCCAAAATAAAGATGAGAAGGGAAGAATTACCCAGTGCTAGTGCTTTTCTTGGCGCAAAATGGATTAAACACAGATGTTAATCTAGAGGTAAAGTGAGGAACACAGTCTACTATCCAGGAGAAATAATAGCTGAAGAAATTGTCAATCAAAAACCTAAAAAAAAGAGAAATAGTTCAGTATACACTCCTCTGCAAAGTTTATGAAAAAGGGAGTAGAGGCAGCTTTAAACAGTAGTGGCAGAGCGGAGCCTGAAGCAGTGTGCCACGCTGGGTATGGCGCTTGGCTGCAGCAGGGCCTGTGGGGGAGAGACATAGAGCTCAGAGCTTGGTTAATCCATAGCATGAATTACCCACCCTGATCAGCAACAGTTGATTAAATTTGAGCACAAGAGTAAAAGAAAGGGGAGATATGATGTGTTAATTTCATCACCTGTGAAATAAGTTGTGTATAGGGGCAAGCTTCACTTTGACAGACTTTGTGGTAGAAAACAAAGGAACTGAAAGTTGTTGCCAGGAGCCACTTCCCAAAGAAAATTAATTTCAAAAGCTTGTGTGGCAAACAGCAAAAGCCGTCATGAGTAGTCTTTTCCCTTTTTGCATTTGTGTATATCCTGCTTTTATACCTGTATGTACTTTATGTGGTAATAAATATACAAAGATTGCTGTACAGTGGTTGTAGCCAAGTTGATGCTGGTTATTCCAGATGGAAAGATCATTGCATCTCAAGGTATTGTAACAAAAGACTTGGCAGTTCATAAGTAATGTTCCTGCTGGGAGCAGGTGTCTTCAGTTTGACAAGATTGCACTTTATCTGTGAGTGCTTGAAATGCACTATAGCTGGTAGCAGGTCAAACAGGTCTGAATTTTTAAAGAGAGTGTTGTAAGACTTTGGTAATGAGCTTGAGGTAGTGAACAATGACATGCAAAACTAATTACCTGTTTACTAACGTCACAATAATTCAGCCATTTGTCTTGACTGGAGCCATGCTGAGCCTCAGCTTCTTCTGCCAAGCCTACTTTCCCGCCATTGAGTAATTATATGTGAACTGTTTTGCTAGAAAGTGCCAAAAAAAGAAGAAAAAAAAAGAGAGAAAAAAGGGAATTCGTTTAACTGCTACAACCTAGATTTTAATTTACTGACCGCATAAGAGATTTAGGGATTAGATTTGCTTATATGCAAGGCATGTCTCTGGGAGCAGTGTGTTTTCACTGAAGAGCACAAACTGGATACCCAGCAGAAGAGTTAATTATCCTAGTGCTAAGGTTCTCAAACAAATACGTAATGCATCATAAGTATTAGCAATGAAGTGCTGGCTGGCAGTGTAAAAATGAAATTACCTCTAGAAGTTTTATTGTTGAAATGTGATTACTATACTTTGCAAAGATCCAAGTTACAAACAGACACCCGAGAGCAGGGAGCCTGCGAAGCTGTGATGAATTTCTCCCCGGGAATTGCACACAAAACTGCTTTCAGTTGCTGAAACTATGCCTTTGTGACCATGGGCTACTGTAGTTAGGGTTACATCGATAACTTCATATGGTTCTCTGACCTGGTGAACTTCAATGGTTATCCCACTATAAACCAACAAAAAGTAATTTTAAAGACGTTAAAAGAGAGTGTAAAAGGCTGGCATTTTTGTCTTTATTCAGCAAACTTTCTGGCTACACTAGTTTATAAATCAGAATTTTTGTGTGATTTAGTTGATCTGGATATGCTGCCTGCCTTTGATTGTGTCAAGGGTTTAACTTCCAAAAATCAGTATAAAATTAGCCCCTGAAGTAAACTATGTATTTCAAAGTGCTAGGATTTAGTCAGCAAGTAGCTGCAGAGCACTTTGCTATCTGCTTGGTTCCCCACCCCACTGAAACTGGATGGCCATTTTCCTGTGCCTTCAGTGGATATTGGGTCAGATGTTAATATGGGGGAATGCTGTGTTATGACCACTGAAAGTAAAATGATGGATTACACTTAGGGCTAGCAACTGGGCAAAAATCACCATCTGAATGCAAGGAAGATGTTTCATAGGCAAACAAACACATTTTTTTTTCTATCTAATGGTGTACTGAGGTGTGTGTGTCCAAGGGATGTGTTCTGAAAGATTAGTACCTGTCTCAGAAATGAAAATCCCTTTCTTCCTTGAATAGTAATAATTAAAAAATAGTATTTGAGGCTCAACAGCAGAAGAAAAAGGGGACTCTGGAGTGTTTTCCATGAATTCTATTTCTAGCCTTCCTTATTTGTAAAGACCTCATCTTTTACAAATCAGTCTCCTGAATTATTTAGCATGTATTTTATGCAACTAGCTGAAGAATACTGAACAAGGAAGCATTTCTCTCGCCCAAGTAGAGCAGATAAGGTGTATGATTTGGAACTAGATTTTATAACAGGTGTCAGTGCCTAAAGTTGGATTTAAATAAAAAGGAAAAACTCTGATCCAGTTCAGTTGCCACCTGGCCCTAGAGCTGCCTCAGTTCCATGAACATGTTTTTAGTACTGACATTCCTGAGCTGCTTGAAATGCACTGTAAACATCTAGAAAGTTCCAAGTCAGAGCAGTCCAGTGCCTAGGACTTACCCAGATGCAATCAGGAGCAGATGGTGGAATTTCTCCATCTGTCTCCCCTGAGCAGTCTATTTTGACTGAAGTTTGCAGCACGTATAGTGCACAGTGAGAGTTCTGGGCTCTCTGCTGAGCATGTTGTCTGTGCACTCGGGAAGTCAGTAGAGTTCTTGATCAGGGTAAGCAAGCTGTTAGTGGGAATATTTTCTAATTGGGCTCAAGTATCATCTGCAAATTTAGCTGAACCAAGGTGGTGATGGGGGAAGGGCAGTAACAGCAGCTGTGAGCAGTAACCTGAGGCAGCTGGATCTGGAAAGGGTGTCTGTATATGGCCTAATTTGTTAGGCAAAGTAACAGAGCATGAGGGGATGGGTAGTGTCTACTACAGGGTTCCTAGCTGGAGATTTATGTAATGGCCCATTTAAATGTTGTTGGTCTCTTTCTCTTTTTTCAGGTAGTTCTTGTTGGGATGGAAGATGGTATTCTGGTGTTCTAAGAGAATTCTGAACTGTGGATCATAGGCAGACAAAGATATTTAACTTCAGTTTCAGTCCTTAAGAAAGTTTTCCTAAATTTCAGGTGCCTTCCTGTCCTCTCCATTTCCTTTTTGCTTGTACTATGGAGTTTCTGCTTGAGTATGCTGAAGTGCTCCCTGTTTAGCAAGGTGGTTCTTCTGAGACCCTCGTTTGTCCCCATACACAGTCTCAGGAGACATGTCTTCTTCCTAGTGCAGCAGCTAATCAGATTAATGGTGTTGCTAAAGAAATGTTCATGGAACCACAGACTTGGGCCCAAGCAGAACAACCAGTTGCTGCTACACCCACAAACACCTGGGTCTTACGCCCCAAAAAATAAGGGAAAGAGGAACCGTAAAGGCTTTTCTTCCTCTAATTTTCTTTAAATTCCAAGTGAGCTATCTGCAGCCCTCTGTAGAATTCAAAACAAACTCATTATTTTAGATAAAGTTTTCACATCTAAGGGGAGTCTGACAAATGAGGCTATTAAAAGCAACTTTCAGGAAGTGATCATTGTTGCTGTTGGAGATATCACAGGTATGGTCTCCACACTTTGGAGAAATCTACTTGTATGTCTTGAGTCTGCAGAATTTTCCTGGACATGAACCAACAACAGAATTTCTCGTGAGATTTCTCTTATATCCTGGCAAGCTTCTTTCCTGGAGTGTTTGCAGGCCCCACAGGAAGAAGCTGATGAGAACAGTAAGAAATCTCAGGGAAAAAAAAAAAAGACATGTAAACTCTGAGATTAATTCTGGGGGAAGACGTGGGTTGAGGTTAGTTTTTTAACCTGATTCAGTCATTCATACACTTATAATTCTATCTAGAAAAGGGCCAAATAGGAGTCAGTTATCTGAAACTGCAGAGAGTATTCTGTCTAGGTTCAATGGACTTCAGATCTGTTTTGGTCTGCAGAATCGCAGCTTAGCTGATAAGCTTTTTGCAAAATCTAAATGGTTTGCCTGTACCAGCTGTACTCCTCATCTTGGGCTTTGCAAAGCCATTTGAAATTTTCCATGTGCTGCAAATCTGGTAAGAAATAGTTTCTGATGTTTCTGATTTGAGTGGGAGACAGGAACTGAATGGTACACTAAAACACAATACGTAATTTTCATCAGTGAAAAGTAGTGAGTCCTTCAGTTCCAGTGGATAGTTAATAAGAGACCTAAGGAAGTAAGATATATGGATTGCTAGAATGAATGACTAAATAAATATGCATAGCAGTCTAATGTGAAACACATGCATGATTCCTATTCTATGCCTCCAGACACGCAAAGCACGAATTTCCTTTTGTTCCGAATGAAAATGTCTCAAAGGAAACAAAACTATAGGAAGATATAACATTCAGGAAAGACAAGATAAGGGAGGAAATGAGATGGAGAAAGGTGGTGTTAAGGTAAGTTTAGTAGCTATTTGAAAAAAAAATTAGGGTTCAGAGGAGACAGAAAACCCCAAAACATCAATAATGTCATTTATGCTTTAGCACCTGTGGTAGATACCCCATGCACAGTAATACAGAGATGAGATTCAGATGAGCCAAAGGTAATTAGCATTCAGCTCATTGGTAAGGAGGTGAGTACTGACTGTGGGAACAGCCCAACAGAAGCCAATGTTACACCAGTGATTAGGTGGGGGGAAGCACCAGGCCTGAAACCACCTGCAATTCTTAAACAGAAAATGGTGTAACTCAATGCCTGCCATGTGGGAGCACGGAGCAATTACAGTAATGGCGCTCAGTCCCATTAACTGGAATTCATGTGGGGCTCAGCCATATAGGGAAAACATTGATAGACTTCAGAGGAATGCTGGTGTGCTGGGAATCCTGTGATCATGTACAGTGCAGGAGCTAAGGAAATCCAGCATGGACACTAAATGATGGATGTGGTTTAGGAGCACTTGGGAGCCGCAGAATGTCATACTGAGAGGCAGTGATGTGATGATAATCTCACCCTATGAAACTGGCTACCGCAGAACCATTAGCAAAGAGGTAAGGGAATAAAGGCTTACCTGAAATGACTGGAACTTGGTAAGGCTGATTCTCATAAGCTGAATGTAAAGTTAGGAGTGTAAAATACTCATAAAGAGGACCTTATGGAGTGATGTTGTCATGATTCGGAAGCATTTGCAGTACTTTTGTAATGCCATTCAGAGGCAAGATTTGTGATGGATTGTACCACAGGAATGGCTGTTTTTACAGTGAAATAAAAAACTTACCTGAAGAAAGGTTCAGTTCTAAGGTGTGTGTGCTATAGTTAAGCTATATATCTTCTCAGTGATATGACAGGCAGTAATACTGCATCTGCTTCACAGTCGTTGAACACCAGGCTCCCAGTTTGCATGGAGAATTATCTCCTGAAACTTCCTTTTAGGTCTTCTGCACCAAGGTTCAGGTATGACACAGAAGAAAAATACTAGATCTTGATACTGATCTGGGGCCAGTTCAAGTCAGGATTGCACGTCTTTCCATTGTTATACTTCTGGGTTTGGATGAGACCCAAGCATAAGCTGAGGGCATGAAACAAAACCAGCATGATGATGTGGATCCTATTTTGTAGATCCCTACAAGCTGAAGAAAATTCAGTTCAAAAATAGACCTCAAGTGTGTACGTACAAGTGTAAATTCCTACCTGAGGGACTTTTTTATGCAGAAGTGTTTTCTTTGAGAGGAAAAGGCACTAGGTCCAGATGAACCAATACTCAAGGCTTGGCTTTGGTAGCTGAAGATGCTTGTAACTTGACCCTGAATAACTGTGAAAATTGTCCTCTTTTTTGTTCAAGTGCATGAAAACCAACCCCTTAACTTTAGGATGTTTGAAACATGGAATAGGATCAAGTTGAGTATAGCTCTATCAACAGCTTGTGACTGTAGCAAAGAGGTTTTGATTGATTTGTGCAGTCCAGTGTTAGATACCCTGAGAAAGTGCCAGTGTTTACAGGGTGGTTGTTTGGTGGGATATAGTTATGGGGTTGATCTGGATTTGGTGGAAGAACCTGACCACCATCTCTTGTGTATGGAAGGAAGCACTACAAGGCAATAGGCAAATCACTTTTAGCTGCCCCAGTTTCTCTCTCTCTTTTTTTTTTTTTTTCCTGGTCTTATTCCTAATGTATATTAAAATTATATCAGATCTGAGGAATGGAAATGGTAGTCAGAGTATGATTTGAATGTTAATAGAATTTTAGTTTTCTCTGCACTTTTCTTGCATAAGTGTTCTTTGCAAGGATTGCAAATGAGGGAAGTGTGACCCTGCTGTTTGTTATATGTGTGTATTTTAAGACTTCTAACACATAATAAAACAAAAGAAGGTAGCTTTACTTTAGGTGTGAACATGAATTGTATTTACTAAATATTCTGAAGAGACAACTTCAAACAGGAGGAAAAGGTGTAAGGACACCAGAGACATTCTGATCAAGAAAGATAGGCTTAAGAAGAGATCTATCCTCGTACTCAGAGAACAGCGAGAAAGCAGTCTTGATTTTTCTTACCATCACAATATGTCAAGGGCAGTGAGCACACGTTGCCTCTTGATTTTTACAGGCAATGCTGACATGAGCAGAATATTATTACAGAGAACTGGAATATTATTAGCATATATATATAAAAATGTATTTCCAAATCTTACGTTTGATTTCTGTTTGGAAATCCAGTGCAGAATGCTACATGTTTATTAGCAGCACAAGCTTTTTGAGACACACAAACGTAATGGACAGATCCTGCTTCTCAGAGGCTTTGTACACTAGAGGCAGAGACAATCCTTCACGAAGGAGGAAAGATGATACAGAGCTGTCAGCTGTACATAAAAATTACCCCCAAATTGCAGAGAGCAGATGGCTGTTAATGGCAAGTGTTTTTAACATAGCTTTATTGTCCCATATTGGGACATTAACTTGTCTCTCTGGTTTTTTAAAAAAGTCACTTTGTAAAAATGACACCTTGGCATGACTTGTATTTTTCCTGTTTGGTTTCCATGTCATGTTTTGCTCAGATATGCTTGCCCAATTTTCTGCAGTTGATGTGCTCAGCAAGCCATTAGTGTATATTCTTTCTGTTTCATACATTCTCAGTGATTAGTAACAGAAAACAACTATTTTACTGCAATGAGTAATTGTTTTTCTTTATTGGACTGATTCTGACTGTGAAATAAGAATAAATGCTGCCTGTTTCCACATGCTAAACTGATATTTACAGGACTAAATACACAACACCAAACTTGCTTGGACTAGAAAATGTGATAACAGAAGAAATAGAGAGAAAAATGCATATGGAACACCCTTAGCTTTCTGTTTTGTTAACTTCAGGTTGAAAGCTAGCTTTTGGGTGATTAAACTTTTCATTTGGTTATTAAGTGATAGACATCTTGCTGAACCGAAGCATGCTGCTACAAGCACAGGAAGAGTGTTTATTTAAAGCAGACACAAAAGATTGCACAAAGAGACCCTTAAACAAAACACAAATGTCAGCAAAACTGAACAAAGTAATCATGCACAATTTAAGACAGATAGAGGCAGGCAGTAAATTGATGACAGATCCTGAATAATCCTTTAGAAAAGAGTCACCCTAGTGAGTTGGGAAATCTGTTTGTTTGTTTGCAGTTTCTTATCTTTTCCCGACAGGAAATCTAGGAAACCTCTGTATTATAGCCAGTGTATTCACCAGGATGGGCATGAAACTGGTTATTTGATGTGTAAGGCAGCAGTGTCACCCCAGCAGTGCAGTGCTTAGGTGTGTGTTCCCTGCAGACTTCAGACTAAAGAGGTGCAGCCCACATGGGGTGCTGGAGTTGGTGCAGTGAGGAGCCTGGCTAGCTTTGCCTTCTTCACTGTTGATTTGTGCTGCTGATGTCTGAGCTGGCTTGTGCATTTCAGTCCTATTCTACAGGCTGCCCATCAGGAAGGGCTGCCAGTCCCACCAAGAAGTGGGGTGATGGCTAAGATGCTCAGCTTGTGTTGGAGCTTTGTACTACCATGGTTATGCTACAGAGGTTTTTGTTCTGAGCTGTCATGAGCAGAGGAGCCTTGTAGGCCTGTTGACTTGTGGAGTCACTGTGACACTGGGAACCGGAAGATCTTAGCCAGGGCTCTGCCCTTCCCTTTCTGTAGAGGAAAATCATCTAACCTTTCTGTGACTTGATTTTCCTCCCAAGTGAAGGGATTATGGTATTCATTATGAAACGTGCGGATTAGAAACGCTATGCAAATATCCAGTTCTATTTTTTGTGTGGAGTTTTGGACCTGGGAAAAGACACATAGCTGGTGATTGCTCTATAATCAATTCTTCTGTTATGAATAAAATGGTAGTCAGCTTCTTGAAAATCATCCAGCTTCCCTCTTCCTGCCAGTTGTAGCTTCTATTCTCTCCAGGGCCCTTGGCACAGCCATTACCAACACCAGTTTCACTAGTTGCTTTTTGCAGCTCCTCTTGAGTCAGAGTAAAAGGAAATCTCTAAGGAGGTGGCAGGGAGGAAGACAGTAGGCACTGCAGAGGACAGAAAGATAATAACACAAATCATCTTGCCCTTTGTGCTTCATTTTTTTTTTTTTTTTTTTTTGAGAGAGAGAGAGTTAAGAAAATGGAGGAGACTGGATGGAAGGAGGAGAGGTGAAGATTGAGAGATATACTTTGGTAGTTGTTCCAAGAATTGGTGCAAAGACATTCATGGGGAATAAGGAAGAGGCATTTCTTGGTCAAACAGTCTCTAGGGGCATTACCAGTAAAGAGCTGGGAATCAGAAAATTAATTGGAACATTAAGACCACTGAGAAATCCACTGGACTGAGGTTGCATCAGCCTCATTTCCAGAAAAGCAGCTTATCTTGAGCTCATTCTGCCTGGATGGAAAAAAACAAGTCTTTCAGATAATTAACATGATTTTTTTGTTGTTGTTGTGTTAACCTAAGGCCTATCTTCTTTTCTGTTTTCATTGCCAAATTTCAGTTCCAGTAAGGAGCTGACGTGGAAGGATAGCAGCTATGTTGCGTCGTATTGAGACTGAATTTCATAAAGCAAGATGAAGGCAATGATTATTGTGTTTCCTTGTTCTGCACAAGAAATAATTGTACAGCTGTCAAATTCTCACTCAGGAAAACAGATCCAGGACACTGCAACAGTGAATGTGTATCGGCCAGTATAACAGCTGTCAAATTCTCCGAAAATAAACCCATACAGTGCAGCAATAGATCTCAGTAGGCCAGGATAACTCAATTTGTGCACCTTTGTATTTTCTGCTGCTTTGAAAACATCTGCTCCTATTTCATTGATCAGTAGAAATGGCTGATTTGTGTTTTCCATGCATAGGCATGAAGTTGCTCCGTGCAACTCATATAACAACAGGAGAGCATCTGTAATGGCACCAATGACCCAAATAATGTAACTTTCAATGGACTGTTCTTGTACTCTTTTAATATTGGCATTTTTAATTAAATGTCTTCTTTTTACAAGTCAGTGACTGAATTGCAATTGTGAAGTAGGTACTGTTGAAACAAGTGCTGAAAACTGATCAAAATAAAAGGTTGGAAATGGTTGCACATACAAATGCTTTGGTTCCAGAGCTTTAAATCAAATTAAATGGGGGATCAAATTTTCCAGTCACTAAATTCAGTGGAAAGCTCTGTGAGACCTATGCTGCTGTATAGATTTTAGAATCATTAAGAAGCCTAATTCTTCTAACACAGTATAATCTTTTCCTTTCATTATGCGGTACCACAGCTAGCAGCATTTTTTTTTTTTTTTTTTTTTTTTTTTTAACTGGCTTTACTTACAATGATTGGAGTTTTATTTATTTTTCCAACAGAGTTGTAGCTGCATGTTTTGTCTTACTCTTTGGAAGACTTGGTCAGTTTAAGTATTTGAAAAGTATGATTTTGAATCAGTGGAGTTTTTACTTACACTATGACTATGATCCTTACATACTTCACAAATATTATTTTGATACTGCTCAGAATATGGCCAGGTTTCTCTTTATGGCTAAGATTTGAAGGATCCCCTTATTTGCATCCATAAAAGTGTTCTTTTCATGCCAAATGGGATTCTGTGGTTTTCTAATGAGTAACCAACTCAGCATTTCATTGAGCTGTTGCTTCTTAAGAAGATTTTGCAGTTGACTAAAACTTTGTCAATCAGCATAAAATGAAAATAGCAACAAACTATAAATCTTTTTCCATACATTGTACAGCAGCCTGATATAATGCTTTTTAGCTTTTTTTTTTTTTTTTTTTTTTTTTTTTTAGTCTAGCAGTAGCAAAGAGCCCTGGTTCTTGACCATAACTTCCACTGTCAGGTGGTGTACAACCTTAAGTGAGGATGTGACAGGAGGCAGCCTTAAGGTACAGGTGAGGGAATGGAAGGACTTGGGAAAACTGTGTCAAGCTCTACACTCTGCAATGATTGCAACTTGTCAGCTGTTTATTTAACCATGGTTAAAGTCATTAATCTTTTGATATTAAGGCTATAAGGACAGGAGCTAGTTAGTGCGTAAATATACAGGTAGTGTAATACCAATGTGTGTAATGTATGGGTACTGCTTATCTTTCAACTATATTTAAATTAGGGCTTGAAATGTAAAGTAGAAACAGAAGTCATTATCAGGTCAGAAGAGAAATAAATGTAAAGACGGTAGCTTTCTGCAGATGTCAATTGCCAGTCATTTAGGATGAACTCTGAAAGCAGCTTTTGCTGCCTGTGGTAAAGAACACTGTGCATGTAATATAAAGGTTCTGGTTAGTATGTTGTCAGTTCTTTACAGTAAACAATATAGAGCCTGTTCTGAACTGTAAAACAAGGAGCACCGCTTGTAGGTGTATGCTAAGCTAGAAGTTTCTGTCAGATGGCAGTAAGAATGTGGCTATTCAGGTCTTGCTGGAGACTTCAGCTAAATTCAGGCCACAAAGTATCTGAAACTATTGGGATCCTGTTCTGCCAGAGCCAATTAGATTCCCTGTTCTCTTTTGTGTCCCAATGGATTGAAAAAGATTTTTATCAAAATAAACCTTGGGAAACTGTATCCAGCTGCTAACATGAAATTGTAAAAGAATAGGAAGCTATGTTTATATATCAGTATCATTAGTAAGTCATTTACTGAGTCCACACCTGAAATTCTGGGAGTCAAATGAATTTTCTGCAACTTGTTTCAGTGGATTGTAGCTCAGAGTCTGCAGTACTTTTCAAAGTCTGTCTGCTTTTATTAGCCTTTCTGCCCATGAAGTAATTGTCTGAAGGAGGTAACTGCAGCTATAAAATACTAACTAATCTCACTTTTTGAACTATGAATATTTTAGCATAACAAATGATGCTATTCCAGTTTAATTCAGCAGGAAGTTGGAAACAAAAGTCAAATTTCAGGTAAAGTGCGTGAATAAGTTGCATATAAAAAAAGATCAGTAATTATGTACATGGATTTGAGTTCATGGCAAATGTTTGTTGTGTGCAATTTAGGTAAAGCAGGACAAATAATTCCAAAATTCTAAAAATAGATTAATAAAAAAATTTTAAAAATGTCATTATTCTATTCTAAAATTCTAATAATTCTAAAGACCTAGGCCAAAGTAATTATTGCTGCAGTAGGTACTTCATGTTGGATCACTTGAGACGAAAGTGATACTAGTCAGTGCAGTTCCTATTTTCTCAAAAGAATAATTGCCAAACTTCTTTGTTGAGTTGTAACACCTGAGTATGCTTGATCCAGCTTAATCATGTCTTTAGACAAATTAAAAGCTTTGCAGCTATTTTATGTAGCTTGGGCTTGCTAGGTAAGCTTTGTAATAATACCCTGTGATGTTACTTAAAGTATTAAATGTTTTTTTCTATGGAAAAATCAAGGCTTAGAAAATATTGCTTAGACCTCTTATAAGGCTTTCATTGGAACAAAAAGGTAATGTCCTCCGCTGCTCATACTTAAACATTGTAGGGGGCAGTTTTCCTACCTGATGTTGCTTGAACGCCTGTGTCATTTATAGAAAAAATGCAAAATATTGGCGATGACAGTACAATGGTGGCAACAGGAAACTGTTCATTTCATGTTTAATAAGCAACACCTTACTTTAGGGTAAGATATTGTATTGGTGGAATTAATTTTATAAAAACAATCTCTCTTGACTCTTGTTCTAAGTGTACCTTAAAAGAGTCCAAAACCTTACATGAGAGAATTTTCTGTGTGAAACTTAGAGAGTATTTTCTATGCAAAATACCATCAAATTTACAGGCAGTGATACTTTCTTGCAACTGCTTGGCACTGAAGGACAAAGTTGGTCTGGAAACATTGCTGAGGTCACACCTCTGAAACAGAAAATGCCGGGGTTGCTGCTGATATGGACTTGTTGCTTACATGATTGTACAAGCTGCTTGTTGGGAACTAAGCAGGATGAGGCCTCTACCTCAAAGAACTTCTAGTCAGGACAAAGAAAAGGAAAATGTTAGAGTGCAGTGAGGCCGCAGATAACACACAAATGTGATCGTGGAGAGCAAAATGCAGGTCCAGTCTAGCACCTCATTTACAGGGCAGTTGTGCATTCTGAATGTTTCAAAAGAAGTCTGATTTTTTTGCACAAGTTTTAATTATCGAAATAATTTTATACAAGAAGTTTGGATGTTTGCGTAGCAGCTCTACTGATTTTTAACCTAAGGGATCTGCAGACTGGAGCTAGCTGGGAACTTTCTGACAAAACAGTTTTCCATCAGAAAAGGCAGATTCATTGATACAAAAATATTTTGCAAAAGCATCAGTTTTAGTGACTTTGTGCAAAGATATGGGATGGGTTCTGACAGGCTTCATGCCTGATTTCATGGCTCCTGGCAAACTGTGAGGTCTGTGGCTCTAGGATAGCCTTGACATGCTGGATGCCTCTGGAGATCCCTGAAGACCTGGCATAGGTTAAGGGTGCTTTGAGGGCTTCTGGGCAGCAAGCCACACAACTGGAAGCATAGGAGCCACGATTCCCAAGCTCTGTGGTTTCTTGGTCTCTTATGGCTCCCAGGGCTTTGAGCTCCTCCTAGATGGTTCACTGGGACTGATGGGGCAAGGGGAACCCAGCAGCACTTGGAGCCACAGCTGAGCCAAGAGTCTTGGAGCTGGGGACCCAGCACATTCAGGCTCAACTGTGTTCTGAAATTATGTAAATGAAGTGCTGATTATTTCTAAGAGATTGCTTACAAATTTTCCTTCTGTGGGAAATGTTGGTATGTGTTGCGTAGGGGAGCGCAATGCCTGTCTCCCCTGCTGCCTGCTTGGGGAATTGCCTACAGATGGGATGGCAACCTCCTTGTGACTCCCAGACCTTAGGCTGCATCAGGGTGGTGCTGCAGGTACTCAAGGCAATAGCCTGCTGCTCAGGGCAGCTGCAGGCAACGCCTTGGACTAGGTTCAGCATATTACATATGGCAGGGAAGAAACTGGCTCTGCTGACATTGAAATAGCAGTTATATTCATAATATTATGGTTCCACAGGGAAGTCTGTACGTGGGAGTACAGTGCATGTGTTACCTGTGTGTGTACAAACAAGCAAAACTTAGACATACTTTTATCTATATAAATACCACTTTCAGCACAATACAGGATCCACGCATCCTTCAGGCAGACATCAGCATCAGATGAGTTGTGATGGTTTCTTTGTTATGTATTGCATGTGTTCCTAACATTGTCATGAGGAATGGTTATGATGTGGATTCTGAAGTGGTCTTTCTAAAACCTCAGTATTTTAAGGAACCTAAATAGTTGTGTTGTCTTAGCTGCTGTGGCGTGTTGTAAAACTACAGGCTTGAGTGCACTGAAGGACAAGGGTTAATTTCAGTAGTTGAAGGACGTTGAAACTCCTGGAAGGCAAAACCATCATTTGTTCTATGTTGTGAATCTGTGTAACGTGTGAGTGTGTGCCTTTGTATGGGTGTACATTTTAGAATGGCATTTGGGTTTACAATGCGAAATTGTAGACACATGTAAGTGGCCACAGGGGGAGATTTTAAAAAAATAAAAATGCCAGCAAAATTATCCAGTGCTTGCTGACTTCTGGATCATGGATCATCAGTGAAAGTTAAATTCCTGGCCGCCATTTGGTACCTTAGGCAGTCTCCCTATAGATTTCTAGCAGCTTACATTTTGATGTTTGCTGAGAGTGCTCAAGGGTTTGCCTAATTCTCCTGATGTGAAATCACTGGAGTCAGAGATGCAGTGGTAAAACAGGAAAAGAGTTAAATGAATGTTGATTGCTTCTGAGAATTAATTCCATAATGCCTTTCTGAAGGTTCGGTGCATATTAGCTGCAGTGCAGTGGCATGACAGACTGGTAAATATCACTTATTGAGCCCATCATTCATTGCAGAAGAGGACCTGGACCATGCAAATTGGATGATGCTGTGTTTGAAAACCAGACAGCCCATAATTTTAATCTGTTAAAAAGGATTATGAACGACATTGATGAAATACGGTGTCAATTCTTTGCAAGTTGTCTTTTCTCTGCAACAGCAGCTGGAAGCACAGCCCACCAGCAGGCACTGAACGCCTACACTGAAGCTTTCACCAACTTTGATCTCCTTTCAGGACTGAGCCTAAAACAATGTCCCGTTGGAAACCAAATAGGCAGAACTACTTTGCCATGCAGAGAGTTAAACCTTCCCACACATGTGTTTATTAATGTGAACAAGCTAATACAGCTGCATTAACATCATGATGTTCAGGAGCCTTTAAGTCGCCAACAAACTTATTTGAAGACAGTCCAGTGCTCCCTAGACACACTTGACTCACTGTTCCTTTTTGTAGCAAAGTCACTGTTATGATGTTGGAAGAAGATATTAAGTGGTTTCTACTTTGATAGATATTTTTAAATAATTAAAATATGATTTCTTATAAACCAGTAGGGACAAAATTCAGTTCAAAGCCACCTCTTTCTCCCCACCAAAGTGCATTGTCCACTGTTCAGGATTATGGAAGGATCACTGACTTTTCCTAATAAGCAGGCTTGATAAGATGCATTAAAGACTGTCTGCAATCTGCGTAGTATTAGATTTACTTATTTTTGGGAAAGGCTGAATCTAAGTTGTGCATGCATGTGACTAATCAAAATCTCTTTGGTAGAATGCAAGGAAATACCTGAAGCATAAGTATTGAGTGTATCTAGCAATAATGCCCTTTTCTTGGTTTCTTGTTATCTGTATCTTTAAAAATATCAGATACTTATGTTTGAAGTCAGATTAAAAAGAAGGGAAAAAAAAAAAAAAAAAGAAGCAGAGTCCCAGTTCCCTAGATTTCCCGTAATTAATGTTATATTCCCTAAATTGTACTCTGGGCTTGTAGGCACACCATCTGAAAGTGGAGCGTTTCTAACGCCAGCAGTACCCAAGTCTGTGTCATAGAAATTGATGTGAGCTCTGTATCACTGTGATACTCTCCTGTCCCTCACAGGGATTTGGGGATAGACAGTTATTAAGTGTGACTAGGAATTGAAATTTAAGGAGTGATCAGTTCAATGGCTACTTCTTGCTAGAGGCATGGTATGTAGTTGGCTGACCTAGGCAAAGAAAAAGCAAAAACCACCCTGACGGCATGTGATATATTAAAGTACAGAATTTCTACGGCGACTAAATCCTATCCAAAAGCTCCTTGATAATTAAAAGATATGCTTTTATTGCCAATCTGCTATATTAATAGTAGTCTAATCCTATCCATAAATATACCTTTCCAAATTAATTTAAGTAGGTATGAAAATAGTGACTGCTCCATCACCACATTTAAGATCCTTTCTTGCAAACCTTAACTCACATAAACATGCCATTCAAATCCATGTGACTATGAAGCATGAGTAAGCCCTGCATGAGGAAAATTTTTCTCGGTAAGACCTGTAACTGTGTTTGACAGGGAGGTATTGCCAAGGTTTCTAAGTGTGGAGTACTAGTAGGACACCAAATACATACAAATAACTTGTTTCCAAAAATACCTGTTGCGGGTGTTTTATTTGAAGTGGGAACACAAGTAAATATGACCTGAGGGAACTGCTATTTATTTTTATGTGGGTTACTCTAGCAGAAATCAAGCACTTGTTATATAGCACACCAGAAACTTCTTCAGCCACCTGCTTCTCTGATGCATAATTGTTCATTCATGTGCAGATCTAAGGTGTTTTGTGCTTTTTAAAAATTGCATAATTTTCAACTTTTTCATAACTTCTGGGGCATGTAACTTTAACCATACTCAGACTAAGAAACCCTCATCCAGCCTCTTCTGCTTCAAGTGCTGTTGGGGTCCTGACTGCCTTTTAGTTTGGCTTATGCAGCTGGTAGTCCTGAGGCTGGGACCTGGCACACTTGAACAGTCCAGTGGACCTTCTCTGAAGGTGCTTCAGACCTAAACCAACGAGGCAGAATAAGGGAATGAGAAGATCTGTTCGTATGAGTGGTTCTTGTGGAACAGGCAGTGGAACACCTACGTTGCACAATATTTAAGAAGGCTGATTAGCCATGCCCAGGCAGGAGCATCATGTTAACATGACTGTTGTTTTTAGGATCTAAGATACCTGTGAATGAGTTGTGCGGAGATTGAGTCATGTTTCTCTGCTTGGCTCCACCTTGTGCTGTGCAGACATGCCTGGTATTGCAAGGAAGAGCTACCTACCCTACATTATGCAGCATGGCTCTGCCTGCAAGAGCACCTGGCTCTCCTGTTCAGCCATCAGTGCTTCACACTGCAGTTTATGATAACCATCTTGTGGTGAACGCTCCGCTGAACTTCTTGCCTTCTCTCAGAACCCTGAATGGTGTTTAAATGTTGTGCTAACATTCTTTGTGGTGGAGACAAGTTCTTAATCCATCTTGTGAAGGGGATTATCCAGGTTGTGTCTGTTCCTCCAGTCTACATTACCATGCTGTTTGGGATGGCTTAGTTTTTAATAGTATTGCATAATTCCCAAGATTAATGAAACAAAACAAAAAAAAACAAACAAAAAACCCAAAACCAACAGCAAAATGCATCTTCAGACACAAGTTTCATTATTCCTGGAATTAGGAAATTGCCTCTGTCCACACAGGTTTCCCATGATTAGTGATAAGACTAACTCAACATACAGATTTAAGAGCAGAGAACAAAACAGGTATTGTGGCAAATATCTCAGAGACATAAAAATTCAAGTATTATCAGCACTGGCTTATCTGCAGTATGTCATGCAAGCATCCAATTGCTAGGTTATTTGTGACTGATACGTGTCATGTATTGCATCATTTAAATTGCTAACACTCAGGTGTCTGCACTTGTTTTCTAAGAGGCAAACAGCAGAGCCAGCTCCGGGCCTTGGAAGAACAGGCCACTGCCTACTTCATCATCCTGGAGCTGCCTGCCAGGTTTGCCTGGGGATGAGGAGATGATGACTGGCTGTTTCAGCTTGTGCAGCCCTGTCTGCCAGTGTGGGAGAGGGATGGAAGGAGTGGCAAGGTGGGGACCAGTTTTACTGCAGCAAGAGCAGCTCCTCTCTAGTAGTTGCCATCGCCTTCCACATCAGCAATGGCAGGGACAGCAAGTCCTTCCCTTTAGGGCTGTTCTTCAGCCCCAGGCCCTTCCTCTTCCACTTCTTCTGCCCTGTAAGATCAGGGGCCTCATCACATCCTCTCATCCCCAGTGACACACAGGGGGTGGGAGGGCCTATGGAAGTCTTGCCTGTCTGAGAACTCTTATCTAGACAGCCTGTCTTCTAAACAAAAATATGTTTTCCACAATTGCGTTATTCCTTTAGAAGGTGTTTTCTGCTGATTTGTCTCTAGCAATTAATTTTGATTTGTAATTGCAAATGAATGTCCGTTCTCCAAGTCACTCTGAGAGTAAAATTGCTTACTGGGGCAGTCTTCTGTTGTAAAACCAGGGCTAAGATTATATTTGAAACATCTAGGAGATACTGGTGAAAAAACACAGTACTAGCAATTAGAAATAAGAATAAAATGAACATTAAATTAATTCTAGGTCCCTTGATATCAGAGCAAAGGGATTTCCTTGCACTTTTATCCGCTTACCATTTTTAGTTGAATTGTCTGCTTTGGAGATATTTTTGTTTTCTTTCAGCTTGATATTTTACTTTTATCAAGAAGCATACAGATGCAGGGAGGTCATGCTTGCTGTAACGCTGCTGACAGAACTGGAGCATCCAGGAATAACTGATTAAAATTAATTTTATTTCTGGGTGGGAATAATGACACCTCCACATATTTATCTCAGGAATATATTAACTATTTCCTCTGGAATTACTCAACATGGTATGGTGGGTTGTCATGTCGGACTGCCAGCTGCTCTCTTACTCCCCTCCTCAATAATAAGATGGAAAAGCTCATGGGTTGAGATAAAGACAGGGAGATCACTTACCAATTACCCTCACAGGCAGAACACGCTTGACTTGGGGAAAATTAGTTTAATTTATTGCCAATTAAAATAGAGTTAGTTGGTGAGAATCCAACCTTCATGGGCTGCAGTCCCTCAGGATACACCTGCTCCAGCCTGGGCTCTGCAGGGGAATTCCTGATCCAGCGCCTGCAGCTCCTCCTGCCTCGCTGACCTGGGTGCTGGCAAGGCTGTTTCTGACACTTTTTTCCTCACCTGCGTGGGTTTTTCCCTGCTCTTAAATACATTTCCACAGAGGTGCCACCAGCTTCTCTGATGGGCTCAGCTGTGGTGGGGCTGGTTGTACCTGGCTGGAACCAGCTGTGTCCGGCAGTGACAGCCTCACCCTCTCCTCACAGAGGTGGCCCCTGCAGCCCCCTGCTACTGAAACCTGGACACAGACACCCAATACATAAGAATGCTGGAGAAATATGCCTGAAATTGTTGGATGCCAAACTCTAGAGGTATATGGTCATTAACTAAGTTTGTTTTGGGGACTTCTGCTTACATCTGTGGAAGTCTGGTCTTCATAACTCTCTCCCAGAACACCTACTTGTAGCCAGCTAAATGCAGTACTGAGGAGCTAAGGGAAAGGTGGACTGACTGAAGGGTGGAAGGGCAGCTGCAGGGACCCCCCATGCAGGACCCCCAGTATCTAGGAGAATCTCCTTTTGGTAGAGAGGTTTTCACCATGCAGGCTTTCAGCAACTCATCCTTGTCTTGGTAAGTGTGAACATACTGATGTGAGAGTCCGTGATCCAGCTTTTCAGTCTTACTTAAGGCTCTTAAAACACTGCAAAAAATAAGGTAGCATAATGTCAGTGACCTTCATGCTGAAGGCATGTTTTCCTAATTTTGAGGTAATTACCCTGTTCTGGAAGCTCCTGAGGGGTTTAACACATGCTCCGGTGCTGTTCAGAGAGTTTCTGCATGTGCAGTGTTGTTAATTCCTTTGAGATTTGAAGCAATGCCTAGGATAATCTGAATTTACGCTTTCCTTTGGTCTATAGGTTCTTTCAAATAAATACCCACATCTTATTCCAGGTTGTGCAGCCTTAGGTCCTACTTCTGGGTCCTCTTTTTCAGTTTTCAACCCTGCTATTGACTACAGGGCAGCTGTGATAAGAGGTCTTTTACCTTTCTCTGCAGCTTGTGAACCTCCTTTGTGTTACAGACCCACCACTGATGAGCTGGAGGCTCTGCAGGAAGCACACCAAAGATGGCTTTGGGGATTTATGTCTTTTTGGTAAAATATGCAGGTTGGGACGCTGCAAAATCTCCAGTCAGAAGTGGAGAGGGTGGGAGAGAACAACAGAGCAGCAGACAGCTATTTGTCAAACGTGTGTGCTTAGTCCAGTAATCAGATGTCACTGCTGAAGTGGGTGAAACAGCCCTCTCAGCAGCAAGTCCAGCTTGACTTTGTTGCACTTGCGAGTGGGGGCTTAAACTGCTGGCAAGGTCAGCAGTACGTGTGTCGCTAGGCATAGGGCT
Organism: Aramus guarauna; assembly: GCA_013400195.1. Taxonomy (NCBI): domain Eukaryota; kingdom Metazoa; phylum Chordata; class Aves; order Gruiformes; family Aramidae; genus Aramus; species Aramus guarauna. Next base: position 453,059 of record VXBL01000838.1, on the reverse strand, counting down.
TACTCTGGGTGGACCGATGGTCACTCCCTTGCTGGAGGTGAGCCACACTGACGTGTGCTTATTGCCCAATATTGCTTGGAGAGAACAGCTACAAAGCAGCATAGTTATGATCAGTGCATTGCCACAGGGTGGTTATAAACTTCCTGAATGCAATGACAGTGAAGAATCTTTTGGTATGCTGGTTTCTGCTCTGGTTATGTTTCTGAAATGCTGGCTGAGCAACCAGGGGGGTACGGCGTAATGCAGCCATAGTACATTTTCTCTCCTGTTGCTCTGCCTGATTCTTTGATTTTTTTTTTTTTTTTCTGCATTCGATTTATTGAAAACCTTGTTTCATTAAGTGCAGCAAAGAAGTGCAGTCCTTCACGTACACAGTGGAGTTCAGTAGGAAAGTGCAAGTACCATAGACCAAGGAGCCTGCTTTATAACCTCAGAATGTATAAAACACAGCATATAGAGAACATTTGAACACTAAGGTGACTGTGGAAGATTGCTTACTTATCTGGATGCTTACTGTTTCTCTTGCCTCCCTATCTTATCAGAATTATCTCTTGCTCACTCAGTCTTACTGTGTTATTTTCTTACCACCTCCTACTTCTCCCTTTCTCACCTCTGAATATTACATGTATTTTGCTTTCTATAAACAAAAGCACTGCCCTCACCTGAATTTTCATACCCTTGCTTCATATTTTGGACTTGGATAAGGAACCTGTATCCTGAAGAAGTAAAATACTGGGATGTTACAAACTGTTATTGCTGTTCCCTACCTTACAGGAGTTGTAAGTTGAGTTTTAAAGGTGTTCCCTTTCACTGGCGTGGATGCAAGGTCTGTTCTCAGTTCTGGCACAGACGTCCATAAGAATAAGTCATTCACGGTCACACTCTTAAAAGAACTCTGCTTTTTCTTTAGCCACTTAAATGTGGTAGCTGGCTGTATGCAGCAACCACAATAGGAGCTTTGAATCCTTTTGAAAATTTTCCTTTTAATACTTCCCTTTTTCTTGGAGGCATTATGAGGCATTGGAAGTGACAGCTACAATAATTATGAAGTAATATAAATGATGGCATCTTCAAAGTCGTGAAATAAATTTATACAGTTCAGCAAGGTTTCCCTCTCATAGCCATTCATTGTGAGAGTATTAAAACTTAAATGACTTAAGAGGCTGTTATGAAGGCAGAGCAAAAAGCAGCATTTTTCAAAACAGGAAGTAGAGCAGAACAATTACTATTTAATGATACTGGAATTGGAAAATGTATGATGAAGCAGGAGTGTCAAGTTTACTGTGCAGATTGCTACTAGGGCAGGATGCTTCCTGGCAGAGTTTACCCAATTTCTGGGTTTTTTTGCTTATACATCTATCCTGGTGATATGAAAGGATTCCAGTAAAAGCTAATCCAATTCTTGGAATCCCCCATCTCTCCCTCCCTTCACCAATCTAAAGCTTGTTCACAGCACTGCTTCAGTTTTTCCACTTCAAGGCCAGCAAGATGGTTCTCTAGAAATATCAGAATGTTGCAACCCTTTACAGGCTAGTTACTGCTATGGGACGGTCCTCATTAGGTGAAATAACCCAGAGGTTGTCGCTGCCTTGCAGCATATCCTCTGACAATGCTGCTTTTACTTAAGCAGCCTTGGTTGAGAATGTTTTTTTTTTTTACTGCTTTGAAGATCATTATATCAAATATCAGTCAAACCAATATCAAAATTTCTTAGCACAATTAGTGACTGGAAAGACAGCACAGGACCTCAACTTCCACAAGACTAAAATATCCTTATGTATTTGCCAATAGCCTCATCCAAACTGACATCAAGAGTACCTCCATCTGAATCACATATTATCTCCTATTTTTCTTGTATTTTCTCTCTCTGTAACCTAAAACCCCAAATTTAAATTTAGCCTGCAGTGAGGTATGTTATACCAAGCACTTAATTTAAAGATTGCTCATTTTCCATGGTAGTTTTTCAGGTTGAGAATGTTTTGAAGTTCTTCTGCATGTACTAGCTTATATGATCTGCACCTCTCTATACTTTCTGTCCATTCGCCTGGGGCATTTACATGGAAAGAAATTTTCTGTTCCTTAATCATATCTATAACATCTTCCAGTCTCCTACATAAAGTTATAATCCTTTGCATATGACATTGCAGTTTAGTGTGCAGATGACATCTCCAGCAGAGGTCTGGCTTCAATTGGGGAATCAATGCCATGAGCAGATGAGGTCTTGGAAGACAGCTATTCAGCTTGAATGGGAATTTTTATTATAAAGATTGACAGATGAGAAAATAAAGAGATTTAGCGTATGTGGTGTATGAGCCAAAAAATTCTATTTGCAGGCAAAGTGTACCATGATTATTCATTCCTTCTTGAAACCTTCTGTAGGTTAAAAAATGCTCTTAATTCAAAGTGAAATGGATTTTGAATATTTTAAGTATGCTAAATTGTTCAGGCGGGCACTTAACTGTGATGTTCCTGTTCACTTCTGTTCTGACACTGCCCAACCCCATTAACAATGTTGGGGATAGAACCACTGCATTTCTTCCCTTTTGGATGGCTGGTGCTTTTAGCCCTTTTGCCTCTTTGTTGCAGCTTTTCTTTACTGCATCTTTTTTCCATTTATACTTCAATCTGAGTTCTTGCAGTTCTGTGGTTTTCCTGAACAGTATTTTGTAGCCCAGATTTTTATAAAGCATTTCTAGAGGTTCAGTGTGCTCTTTAAAAATCATAGCCTGCTTAGATCTGGTGGAAGCCTTGGCAGGGGGGGAAGTGTTTGTCAGGTTTATTTTCAAGAGAGCAAAGACTTGCAGTGAATATTATCGTGAGATTGAAATGTAAATGTCCATTTCCTCTCTATAATCCCTTGCAAGAAATTGAACTGTCCTTTACATTAGCTTTTGCCTGGGTATATAGTACTTGGGAATCTACCAGCTCTCAGGAGAGAATTGCCTTTAGCTTAAATCAGAATAACTCACTGATACTGGATCTTCCATAACTCTGGCAGCGAAATACACCGCAGATTTTTCTTCATTGTCACCAAGTTCAGTGGCTGCCTCTTGTTTACTGAAGAGAGAAGCCAGACTTGCTAAAAAAGTTGTGATATTTAGCAACATTAGTTGTAGTCACTACCTCACCCTGCTGCTTTGCGTTCTGCCTTTGCTCACTGACAAATGACAGAGTAGTACAAGCAATATGTAACTTGGCTCTGTTTGTTTTGATAAGGACAGGATCTAAGTGATTTTATTTTATTTTTTTATTCCTGAGCAGAATATAAACAAGCAAAAGGAAGGTTAGTGCAATCAGGTAATATGGTACAAATTCACCCCCTCATTTCTGAAACAAAGTTCAAACTTATTTGAATTGTTTCATATCTCAAACTAAGTGATGCAACCTTGTTTTAAAAGTCAAGTGGTAGGGATTTGCCGCTTCTGTAGTGATACCTGTCATCCTGGCTTACGCTGCTCTGATATTCCCATTTCAGGGGCTTGTGCTATTTGTGAAAATAAACTGAGTTACCACTGTCAGGGCATGATCCAAGGTTTTTTTCACTTGTTTTCTGTGGAGGTGGACGCAATAGTACGTCCTAAACATAAGCTCTGTTTTGAATACAGGAATACAGATGATAAATCAAAGCTCCCAGCCATGGTAAGATCCAATAGGCATCTTCACAGTCCTGCTAGTCAAGCCTTAATCCAGAACAATAACAAGCCATATTACGTTTATTCAAAACCTTGTGCAGGTTTCATAAGATCTATTAGTTAAGGAAAAACAATAGACATTTTTATCTTTGCTAGACTGACTGTGTAATGAGCTCACTGTGTAAAAAGCCCTCCAGTGCCAGCTTGCAGAAGGCAGAGGAAGTGTTAAAAGTGCAGGTGTTGTTATGCCTGATACTGTCTTTTGCAAAAGCTATAGGTCTGTTACCTATATGAGGAGCTATGCTGAGGGTTAGGGTGGCAGAGCTCATTTTATCCTTCAAGGCACAGGTCACAGAATTCAGGAAAACTGATATTAGTAGAGACCAGTGTCTCATCTTGACTTTTGTTGTGTGGTCAATCCCACTTCTGAATTGAAAATTTGGGGATTTGTTTAGCATTTCTGTTAGGGACTCAGGTATTGAAAAGGCTCAAGAATCCAGTTTATTGCTCGCAGTGTTAGAAGAGGCTGCTGTCAACAGGGGTCTAAACCTACGTTCTGTTTTCTGTGCTGGTAGGTTGTTCTGATGTAATTATAAGGTTTTGACACAAATTGACCCAATTTTGGAAAAGCAAGATTGAAGATTCCATTTCTTCTGGATTCTGAACAGTACACAGAAATGGGAGGTGGCTGGTGCAGATAAAGGCTGATGTCAGCGTTCCCTGAGTTTGGGGAACAGTTCTCTGGGTACAGCTGAGGATATAGCTAAGGGCTTTGGAGGTAGCTTTTTTTTGTGTTTGTGTGTTTGGTTTTTTTTTTTAACCGTGCTAGCTGACTAGGTTAAAATATCAGCTTCTCTGCATCCAGTCTAAGGACGCTACTATGCTCATTCCTATCGCATTGGATGATCTTTACCCCGAGGAAAGAGTGAGGAACCAAATGACAGCTGCAGCTTTTCAAAGTCATAAAAGAGGGAAATATGTGTGTATGTACTTATTTATTTATTTTCTCTCCCTTTTCTGTATTTTATGCTGAGGCTATGAAGCCTATTGAACTTTTTTTTTGAGCCCTTAAGGTATATCCAGTGTCACTCAGACATCAAAGCTCCAGAGCTGAAATGGAAAGAGAACAACCAAATTGCATTTAAAGGTTAATAAAATAATGCTAGTGTTTTCTGTTGTCACAGAATACTAAAGAGAAAAACATTACCTTCATGTTTACAAAGGCGAACAGAAAATAGAGAAATGTGAAGTCAGCTGCGATTAGTTTAGCCTTTGTTCTAAAAATGATACATCCTTGTGTTATATCAGGGACAGGATGGGCTCTTGAAGCTCTACTTTTTTGTTTTGCCAGATATTAAATGATCTCAGCAGCCACTGATAAGTCTATTGTAGTTTATGGGAGTTTATTACTTCTAATTTAAAACTAAAGGTTTAACCTAATATAAGAATTTCCTGTATTTATTCTCTGGGAATCTGGCTGACTTTTGCATGTGTAAAGCTGAATACTACCATCCTTACACTGCACAAATTAGCTATGCTTATAGTAGGCACAAAGACTAAAATTAGGGAGGTTATAGCCATACAGCAGAATTGCATGAATATAACCAGCCCCTTTGACTCATATGGCTGAGTTTAACTTTGGTCTCGCTCTGTCCTCAAAACACAGATGAAGTTCTGTGGGTGTAACTGAGGAGGGAACAGAGCTTGTAACCTGGAAGATATACAGTGTGTGAAAACAAGTTAAAACTTCAGAAAAGTTAACAGTTCTTTTAAAGTTTTATCCTTCTCTGATACATACCAAGCCTGGAACAGCAGCTAAACATTTCCTTCCTATGGCTTGTCGCTCTGCAGGCCAAAAGCCCACATCGCTCAGTGGAATCAAGATCCTTTGTGACTTTCGGTACTGTGTCTCACCTTATTCATGAAACAGAGGTCTCTGAAGTCTAGGAGAGCAGAAAGTATTAGTGGAGTGATAAGAGCTTGTGAAGTTTGCTGAATTATTTGAAATTCCTCTTGTAGTGAGGTCCAAGTACCAATCTGACTAATTTGCCAAGCCTTGGGTCTTACTTTAAAAAAAAAAAAAAAAAAAAGACAGACATGTTGTGGTAGCTAGGAGGCCCAGCTGAATCCACTAAGGAGGATACTGGCAAAATTTGCAATGCATTTAATAATTATGCCTTTTCCCAGGAGTATTATAAAGTGATCTGTTATGTACATCTGCTTGTTCTATTTCTGTTTCTTAGCCTGAGATTCCTAACACAGGAGGCAATAACCCTGCATCGTGTTAGATCATATCATGTCACATTGAATGTTGACCTTGGCTGACATAACGTGACATGCTACAGTTGAAGTAATGTAATGCGAGCCAATGTATCATGTGCTTAATGTTAATCTGAAGTTATTATCTGTGAACATAGCAAAAGGTTTGGATAGCGTGGTGTATGGAACTACCCTCTGTTCCTCAGGCAGTCTGAGCTGCACGTGTTCAAGCTAACAACAACAGAGAGAAAGAAGAGGGGCAAAAGCTAGACAAGTGTGTCTATGAGAGTTAGTAATGAAGATACTGATCAGTATAGTATGGGTCTGCAGCTAATCTGCTAAAAGACATTGCATCCCCTTGACACTGCAATAGCCGCAGTAGAAGTGTGACCATGCAACGAGACCCCTGGTTATCAATCAATTGCACTCTTTGGAGTTTTTGGTATAGAAAGCTGTTCATATACATTTCTGAGTAGACTTCTTGCTGAATACATTTATTGATATTACTTTAGTTAAAACAGCTAATGTAAATCATGGGCCTAATGAAGTTAATCAATTTTATAACATTTCCTTTGTTCATGTTCTTGCTTGATCTTTTGATCCACTGCAACCCACTATGTGAGTTGATCTCTGTTGTTTTCCTAGGGAGTCTCAGAGAAAACTGTGTGTCTTCTTGGAAGATATTTTGTAAATTACATGTCAGATTAAAATATGCCTGCAAAGTAATTGCCTGAATTTAAATATTTTAAAAAATAATACTCAGTGCTAGAATTGTCTATTGTTTCTTCAGTGGTTTAGCAGCACTCAGAGCCTGTTTCTGTTTCTTCCATCATGTGCTCCTGTAACAGGATCATGTTCTTTAATGTGATCGCTGGCTGACTTCTTTGTGCCACCTTCATTCTTATTCAGCTAGCTCTAACTGACAGGGGATATTATCCTTGACTTTTTGTTAGGCCAGTATTCTCAGTCCTTGGTGCTTAAAAATTAGCCTTATAAAGCCGTAATTGCACATCTGCTTTGGTGAAAGCACTAGGCAGCCCAAGTTGGATGCATTTTAAAAATGAGCTAACAGTGTACCTAGTGGCCTAATTTGATGAATGTTGGCATGTAGATTCACTGCAGATGATAATCAAACATTGGTTTTATTTCAACTATGGGAAAAAAGAACTAAAAAAAAAAAAAGTACCTGGATACACAGGATTTTTGAATGCTGTAAATCTTGAGTGCCATAAATCAGGCTTTGGAGTGCCATAGAGTACCTAGTAAGGAAAATGGAAGCTATATCTTCTTCCTTTGGATGAAATGCCTTTCCCTACTCTGAACTGCCCTTTTGATCATAGATCAGTGCTGCATTCTTGGCTATACTGAGCCTGATAATGCTCGCATTGAAGATAACTAAAAATTCCCATTCTCTTCAGGAGCACAGGTCTAGACAGTAGCTAGTACAGTAGCAGTGTTTGTGGGTGAAACTTTCTTCTATATAATCTAAAAATCCTCAAGACTTTCCTCATTAAAATTATTTAATGAAACCTATGTCGTCTCTTGTCCTTTCCGTTTTCTCTGTTCCTGTTAATCTTTAAAACCATGGGCTGGTGATAGAATATTTTCAAAAGTTTACAGCAGGAAGAGTAGCACTGCCATTACCTAATAAGATGAAGTAAAAGGCAATAATTTGTCCTTGTCACTGCCAATATTCTAAAAAAAGTAATTAAAAAGAAAGAAAATTACATGTATTTTCTCTGGCTCTGGACTAGACTCAGCTGTGTTGCAGACTTTCCCCCAACCAGGTTTAACTAGCAAGCAATGGAGGGAGGTGATGATCTGATCTGGGTGCTTTGCTGTAGGTTATTGTGGGGTCTGGATCAAAAAACAGGAGAAGAGATGAAGCAGTATAGTGACAGGTTTGCAAAGAAAGTAAAGGCTTATTTCATACAGGTTTCCTGTTTTGTGTTTAAAACAATATCAGGAGTATGGGAAAATTCATTTATTTTGCCAGAATTAAGGAGACTTTGAGATTGTCAGTTGCCAGGCTCAAGTGGGTCATCAAAGTACAGAACTCAGAAAGCTTAATGCAAAATCTTAATGGTATTTAATGCAACTCAAAATTGGGAACTATGGAGAAACATGGTAATTTTGAACTCCAGAGAGGAGCATCATTCCAGACTTGAATACAGTCAGGAATAAAAAGATACTTTCTTCAAATGTCAAGCTGAAGAAACACACTGACAGCATTGCAAGGACGGAACTATTGCAAATGAATTTTCAACTTTTTAGTACATAAATCAGCAGTTACACTAATTAAACATGTATAGAGAAAAGGCTCTAGCCCTTTCTAAGCAGTGTTGCTCAGCAAAAGCAGTATCAGCTGAATAAAATATTGGAGGAAAGGCCGTAAAATGGCATGCAGCAGATTGTTGATGACACCTGGAGTTGCCAAAGAAGGATAGAGCGACTGGGAGGAAGAAATTGCATTTCTGTGTACAGTAACCTCTGACCAGCCAGATAAATCATGGCTAGTCAGAAGTTATTCCAGGGCTGGAAACTCTAGGGCAGCATGCAAGGCAGAGTCACTTGAGCTGCTGTCAGAGGTTTTCTATTTGGGGAAAAAAGTACAAAAAGACAAAAAGCAGCTTCCTGAGAGAAATAGGATGATGGAATTAAGAGAGCTTATATAAAAACTCAAGGGGTGCAGGGAAGTGTAACTTGTGGCTTTTCCCCATTACTTTATTCCCTCTTTGAAGTTAGTAATACCATGCACATACTGTAAGTCTAAGAGCAGTTAAGTATTGAGAGAGTTCAAGAAACAGTCCCTTTACAAGGGAAGTGTTAAAGGTCTAAGGAAATGAATGTCTCTACAATTGCAAATTCTTTGTGGAACAGAATGACTTGCATGATTGGTTTAGAAATTATTATATATAATATCAGTCAAGCAAATAATTCACAAGAATCTTTGTTCCAGAGTAAAGTCTAATAGTACACATTCCCCCTACCCTTGCCACGTCCCACTGAAGTCAGCATGACTTTGCAGACATGTGTCATGGGACTGGGTCTAGAAAAGGAATAAAACCAAATACCTCTGGAAGAATGTGCCAGAAATAACATGGGACTACGTTTGGAAGAGGCTGTGGAGAATGAGGAGTTTCGCTACACTTCCAAAAAGGGTCGGACATGTTCCCTCCCCTTCCCCCCAAACAACAAAACTATCAAAAGTCTCATTAAAAACTTTCTTCCCAAATAATTTTCTCTGATGATATTCTCATACTTTGCTTCCTTCATTTTAAAATTTCTAATATTCATAGGTAGTAATTCATCTGCCCAGAGATACATGCCTCTGCAATCCATGGCTTGCTGAGGTATGTTGTATGCAAGGATCCAGGCTTGATCCCGCCAGTGCATTGCTGCTGTGTTTCCCCACACTGCAAAGGTGTCAAACGATGCCAGTTCCTTTCTCTATTAACTCTCTTGCTCGCTAACATTAAAAAAAGTACTTTCTAGCCAAAAGATGCCAAAACCTAACCTTACCCCTCCCTCCCAGGCTAGCTTTTTTACTCTGGCAGGAGGCAGTGAGTGTGCTGAGGAATGGCTGTGACAGGCTGTGCTTCAGAAGTGAATAGTGTCCTGTCTTACAGTTAAGACATATTTTCTGACAGTTTTGTGTTTGTGTGCACATTGTGCAAATGATAAATGTTGTCCATCTGCAGAGCCTCTTCTCTGCTGAAGGATCTCAAAGCTCACGCAAAACATTTCACATGTAAGACTGTCAAAATTCAGTTAAGGTGTTCTTGAGAACCTCTGAAACTGTTCTCCTAAAGCCCACATAAAAACAGGTTCTCAGTTTTTCAAGTCTGACTTGAAGATGAAGGTGGAATTAAAAATCCACAGGCATTGCATTCCTTTTGCAAAGAGGGGAAAAAGCAGATGGAGTTGCTTTTTGTGTGTGCTTAAAAGCAATGAAAACTTGTCGATATTTTTCATTTGAATTTTCATGAAGAGCTAAGAAACTCTGCTGATGCTGGAGGGGGCAGGAAAATGTTGTGACTTTTACTGGCAGAGAATTATTTGAACGGTTATTGACAAAGAGCACAGTGCATGCAATGTGCTTGGGCTAAGCAGAGTGAAGATGTTTGACGTATTGGCAATACAGCACAGGGTCAGGGGGTGACAGATTAATGTTGTGTTTCACAGTCCAAGCTAATACTCACTGCATGCCTTCGTATGCTCTTTGCTATTGCACACGCTTGGAAGGACAAACCAGATTTGGGTTAGTTAAACCTATGCACTGATTCTAGCATGAAGATGGCTTATTTTGGTTTAATCAATTGGACACATGTGTGAAGTAAATCTAAATAAGCTATTCTTAGACTACATTGAGAGCGTCACGCAGCAGTTTATTTTAATTAAAATCAATTACATTTCTTAACTGCATTCAGGGCAACAGTGAGTGCAAGAAGGAGGGAGTTGTTCCCAGCTCAGTGATTTGCAGCAGCCTGTGACCGTGACCACTGTGGCCTAACCACGAGCACACATCATGGCCAGGTCCAGTGGCTCTGGGTATGCTTGGAAAATCTCAAGGCAGGAGGCAGAGATTACCAGAAGGAAAAAAACAACCCATGAAACCCTTAAAACCCCACCTCTTGGCTTGATGCTGTCCCTGGCTGGCTGCTTCTGGCCTGCTCCCTGGAACAAGTAACAAAAATGACTCTGCTTCCAGCAGCAGCAGAAACCAGAAAGCCAGCGGATACTTTTCAACCCCACAGATACTTTTAAAGAATGGGAGGTAAAGGAATGAAATGGAAAACAGATGATAGACAGAGGCTGGCGAGAACAGAAGGAATGCAGTGCAGGCAGCCCATCTGTCTCAGAGTAGCTGACATGCATGCCCGTGGAAGTGGCCAAGCCTGTCTGCAACAGTGTCTTAAAAAAACAGAATAGTAATGCCTCTCTTCTGGAAGGTGCTGAGCACTTTGGCTTCAGAGCATCACTGCGCTATGTAGGACCTAGCCTCCAGTAACAGGCATTTCACATAGCTGCGCAGCCAAGGACTACTGTGGTAGAAGTTTGCATGGGAGGAACGTGCGGAACATGGAATTGCATGCCAGTCTCTGCAGTGCCTGGTGAGATGGGCACACATGTGAGAAACAGCTCTGAGGGTTTGTGAAAGCAGAACACAGTCAGAAAGCTCCAGTTGCTGAGTTCCGATTTCCTCTAGTACCTGGTTGAAGTATAGTTCTATGTGGATTTCATCTCTATGTTGAAACACATGCGCAGACTTTTATGTGTTTATGTTTTGTATCCAGAACTGTTGTTTTCAAGGCAAAGAGCCCTTCTCCCGTGTGGTTCCCTGCGTTGTACCTATTTCATAGATGAGGAGCTGACAAGAGCAGATTAATGATGAGAAATTTTCTTCTGTTGGCCCCAGATCATATTCCTTAGTAAGAACTTGCACATATCCATGAAAGAGCATCAAAGGGAGAGCCCACAGTAGGAATGGCTATGGGATTCAGATATTGGCACATTCACTGGTATGTTGGAAGTGATGTGATGCCTCTGACAGAAATAACATGGGTGGGTATAGATCCCCTCTTTGAGGTCCAGGCGAGTACAGATGTGAGGAAAACACAGGGGAGAGTTTATCCTAGCTCCATTCAAAATGCAAAGCAAAATGAGCAGTATTGGATTATAGCCATCTGAGAGTGTGACATGGCTGGCTGGCTGAGTTAGGAAGGCTTTCCTTTGGAAAGACACCACCTGGTTCTTGAGTAAGAATAGCTGGAGCATATTGCAGTAACTACGTAGCTGTAAGTGTGCTAAGAGCCTTGTACCACCTTAATAACACTGTGTGTCTACGTGGTGATCCCACTCTTAGAGCTTACGTGAGGAGAATGAGCTGTGATGATGGTTTAAGGCCATTTTTTCTAACAGTATAGCACTGTTTCTGTGTTGGGAGACATTTTGCTACTGCTCCAGATTGCATACCTAACTGCAATAGCTACATTGGCAGAAAAGCTCTCTGCAGACCAAGCAAACACCCAGCACAAAAAGTGCACTGCAGCAGTGGTAAGCACCAGTCACTGGGGTGGGCTGTTGCTCAGGGGGCTCTGTCCCTCTGCACTCAAATGCTGTGACTGCAACTCCAGCTTCTGCTGAAATCAGGTAGTTTGCCATTAATGCTAGTAAAAGTCACACCTAAATTGCTCAGATGGCCTCATCTACACGTCTCTCTCCACCCCCACTCCCCAAAGCCCCTTGGAGAAGGTTGAATGGTGGTTAGCAGTTGTCTTCCCTTCTTGTGCTTGCTCTGCTCCATGGTATCTGAGCATGTCACCTGTGCGTTATCACGTTATAAGTTGTTTTAACAGAAACAACTAAAAAGTTGTTAACTAATATAATTTTTATTAGAAGAAAACCAACTGATAATAGGCAAAAAAAATTTCTGTATACTTCCAAGCTTTTCAGAAGTTGTTGACAGGCTATGCAATTTAAAAAAAGAAATCAGCTTCTTCCCGGGACCTTTTATAAAGAGGCCTTGTCCAGCTCAGAATTTAGGAAATGTAGCCTATTTTCTGAGTCCTGCAGTTGAGGTCAGCCTGTCTGTGATTGCGAGTATCACTAGACTTTGGCACTGTGCTGATTTAAGCCTTAGGGCATGCATTTAAATTGTCACATATAGTGTGTCTCATACTGACATCTTCTTCTGTAGAAGTGAAGGATAATACAGCACTTGTGCTGCAGAATAAGACAGTGCTCTCTCCTCAAGCATGAAAATTGTCTGAAAATTTCAGACATGTTTTCCTTGATTGTGGCCGCTAATCAAGGCAAAGTTCATTTTACTAGGGGATGAACAATGCTTGGCAGTGTAGTGAATGTTAATGCAGTTAATTATTCCTAATGCTGTCTCTGTCCTCTGAAGAGTTCAATATCTCTAGACAAGGCTTTAATGATCCACCCTGTGGTTTCACCCAGGGAATATTTCCTCCTCAGACCAGTTTGTAATAAGCTGTCCCTCACTCTGCACTGTCCCCCTGCTTTGTGGCATATCACATTTGTAAGGGTAAAGTTGGGTGGGTGGTTTTAAATGGACTTTGCTTTGTTACAGAGCTGATAGTTATATTGTGCTTTCTATTGTCTCTGGTTTCTTTACACTCTGTATATAAACTTTTGACAGTGTTGAGTGTGGAACCTAAAAATAGAACCCCCCCAAACATTTACCCACACAGGGGAATCAATAGTGTTCCAGGTCCTCGTGGTACTCAGTGTCACTGGATTCCCCAGGACATGCAATAGGAAAGCAAGCCTTAGCTAACTTGTACACTGATGGGAAAAAATTATCTTTGATAACACCTGTTTGCTGATATACTTCTGTTGTAACTTAGTAATAGTGATACCTTTCTCTAAGTGGTGGCTTTTATTAGATCAACTTAGTCTAGAACTTCATGTTAGGGTGTCTGGGAAATCCTCATTTCAAAAATGTATATCCCTACATCTAAACAACTTCTCTCATACTTGAAACAAAAGAAAGTTGTCAGAGAAATCATCTGCCTAACTATTTTTCTGTAGTTGAAAACTATGTTTTGTTTGGTTTTGAAGTATGTCCGTTTCTGGAAAGGTCCTGTAAATTGAGAAGATTTGTATGTTTTACCCTGAATACACTCTCTTTGCTATGAGGAGATAACTGACAGACCACATGTCTTTATCTGTATCTGTCTTGTACTAGTCCTTTGTGTCATAATTTACAGCTGTGGCTTTGTTGTTATTTTTGTTTTGAAAAAGCCAGTGATTTGAATTGCCTTAGTTTTGGAAGTTGTACCCCCAGTGAATGTGTGGTTTGTTGATAGCTGAATGTCGTGCTACCTTGACCAGGAGCTCCAAGTAAGGCACCGCAATGCGGGCATGTAGAGCAATGACGTTGAAAATAAGCCGCTTTGTGGCAGAGCAGATGGGTGGAGCTTGGGTGACTGATTCTACGTCTGCACAATAAGCTGCTTTCTCCGTTCAGCTCCCAGTGTGCTTTCTTTGACTATCCTGAACTCAACCAGATACCCATCCTTAAGCTCCTACTGATGTAACTGGGAATCCTGGCGTAGCAATGACTTGAGATGTGAACCCTCTGAGCTGTGTCCAGCCTCCATTAGAACACTCTCACTTTCCTAGAATTGCATCTCACTATAGTGTAAAGAATTTTTGGAAATGTTCTGTTAAAAAGTACTTGTTTTTTAAAAAGGAAAAATATCTAAGAGGATCTCAGACATCCTAGAGAAGATGTTGTTGAAAGTTCTTATACAGAACTTGAAAGTAAAAAAAACGTTCAGCAAGAAGCCATAGTTAAAAATTGGCTTCAAGGAACATAGAATGATTAATGAAGTTCCTCTTATTTAGTGCACTAAGCCTTCTTGAGTTTTAAATGTCTGCTATGGAAAATGTCCACAATTTGGAGTGAATTATTTATAAAAGAAATTAGGCAACATACAGGACTTGTGGTTTCTGTTCAGAGCAGAAGATAAAAAGCTTCTAGATTTTAAAATTATTATTATTTCTAAGTCTATTTTCTTACTGAATTCTTGACATATGTACTGTTAATTAGGCAGTTATGATTTTCTTTCATTTGCACTGCAAATTACACCAATAATTATTCTTTTATTCACAGAATATATTTTGCTAACTGACCTTGGGTTTAGTGTAGAATACAAAATGAGAAAGAATTGTTAAGTTCCAGTTGATGCTTTGAGATTCCTAGGGAGTTCTGCTTTTGTTAAGTTTTGATTTTTAATTTTGGAGACACCAATAAAGATATACAACAGAAAGGTTTTAACTAAGTATATTACTTTGACAGAAGTCACTGGATTCTACAATTAATTCTCACCAGTAGATCAATGCACTTCATAAGCTGCAAGTCATTCTGACAAGATGAAACAAATACAATCGTTAGTGAAATCATGACAATTTGGAACAACGGGCTGTGAAACTAGGTCAGTTTACATCTTTGAAATATTTTTTCCTCCATAGTATTTCATACTTGACTAATCTTGATAATGCACTTGACATTTTTGGTGACTGATCATATGCTAATTTAAACTCACATTGTATGCGTAAATTCAGAACAACATAGGGAGCTGTTTCAGCTTGATGATGAAAAAATTTTAACAAGCGAATTTGACAGAAATATTTTTTTCTGTTAAAATATATATTTTATTCTAGCCTGAAGAATGTAAAGGGAATCTAATTTTTGTTGTTTAGAGATAGGTATTTTAATGACTTCAAGCTTTTTTTTCCTGTCCCAGTGAAATACTGTAATTGGGCAGGTTACTTGGAAGAATAAGATCTTTTAGAGCTGCTCATCCAAACCACTACAGGCAACTGCTGGGAATGCTTCTCTCAGGAGTGTCTATAGTAATTTATTGCTCCCAGTCCTGCTCCTGCTGATGTCAGTGGTAAAACTATTATTGACTTCAGTAAGAAAAGTATGAGTCCCATTTTCTTCTAAATCTACTATTTAGATTTTATGGTATTTATTAGTTCATATATGCAATTTCAGATATTTCCTACTCAGTTCTGTAGAACCCTTCCATTAGAAGAGTGTATAAAACTGCCAACCCCTTCTTCATATACTGCTTATCGTCCTTTGTCCTTATCGTTTCTTCACCATAGATGGCTCACAGACTTCCAGAGGTGAAGAAAATTTTTATAAAGGCTTATTGTGGAGGAAGGTTGCTGACAACTGCTAGTATGCTGTAAACAGTTTTGGAAAATAAGAACTTTTTTTTTTTTTTCTCCATTAAAAAAAAAAGTTTGATTCAAGATTAGATAGCTGTTTTCCTGACTCACTGATATATTCTGTCTGTCTGCCTCTCTCCTCTCTCTCTTTTTTTCTTTTTCTTTTTCTTTTTCTTTTTCTTTTTCTTTTTCTTTTTCTTTTTCTTTTTCTTTTTCTTTTTCTTTTTCTTTTTCTTTTTCTTTTTCTTTTTTTAGGTGTGAATTCAGTGAATATTTGTTAGGCTGGCTGCTTGTAAATAATAATAATAATAATGATGAGAGTGAGTGCCTGGGGTGTAGTGTATATTTAATGAGAGACAGATATTTAATGAGAGACAGATAATACACACACTTTTTTTTTTTTTTTTTTAAGGTTTTACACTTCAGTTCCTGTCTTATGTTTGCCTTTGCTTTCTACTAATTATGCAATTATTAATTACCACTTTGGGAGAACAGAAAAAAAGTTTAGTTTAAAATTAGTACTGTCTTAAGAAGAGACTTATTGACACTTTTTTTTTTTAATAATAAGTCTGAGATACTGAATCTGTAGGACTTGAACTAGCTTATTAAGTTAGCTTTTCAAAGGTGCTGAGCACTGACATCCCTCTTGCCCCACACATGAATCTGCAGAACACTTGGCTGCTTATGTTATGCCCCCCCCACCTCCACAAGGGATAAAGTCAAACTAAAATCTATAGACTAGGTATTTTATCTCTTGTCTTCATTTTCCATCCTTTTTCTCGATTAATATTTTTCCATGTGGCATAAAATGACACCTAAGAGACATAATAAGGATAAATCTAGGGCAATGTAACAATATTTATTATCCTTTGTAACACAACAGGAAGAGTTGGTGGTTGCTCAGAGACAGGTTTCCAGATCACACTGTTTCTGCTAGGCTTACAGTCCAGAGAGACCAGAAACAATCCAGCTCAGTAGGTTATGGCCTTTCCAGAATAAGTTCACTCTGTAGAGATTGAATGGTGCAATATCAGCAGTCGTGAATGCCCTTGGGAATACCTAATTAAGGACAAGGTATTGTTAGTATATTATCAGATTTTGAAGTCGTAGTAAATAACATGCTATGTTGTAATTTTCTGGTGTTATGTTAATACAGCTGCAACCTGATCATGCCCCCTTTTGTAGGTTTGCTTGCTTTCACAGTTCAATTTTTGGTACATCTCCTGGGACTCTGGCTAGGTACAAACCCTCGCACTTGTCACCTGCATGGAAGTCTGATTCTCTAACCAATTACAAGTTCAAAACAGCAACCACCTCTGGCTGTGTGTCAGTGTGGGATACTAGCATGCAAATAATAATAGATTATAACCAAGAGAAAAGAATTTGCTTCCATTGCTGGAAGCTATTTTTTTTGTTTTGGTTTCGGGTTTTTTGTTTGTTTGTTTTTGTGGGCTTTTTTGTTTGTGGGTGTTTGGTTTTTTTTTAAGAAAGAAAAAAAAAACCCACTTTCCTAAGCAGGTATTTTAAGCCTTTGAAATTTTACTGAAATGTTAATACCTGCTCTCACTATTCCTTGCACTTCAAGATTTTCCACTATAGCGTGTTGTCCCACATATTCACTGAATGTTTGTATTTCAGCCAAACATACGCGTGTGCACTGAGTGGAGTGCAGAAGTGTCGTGAGCCACTGTTTCGCACAACGAGAAAAAACCCAGGTGCTGTACTGTATTTTCTGATATAGCCCAAGCAGCACAAGCTCATGTGAAAATGGAAGTCTTTGAAACGTGAATGGGTTTCTTTGGGTATCGTTGTGCTGTCTGCAACTAAACTTCAGCTAGGCACAGATGTGTGGGGCAGGGGGGGTTCACTGTGATGATGTATCATGAGGACTTCTTTTGGCAGGCTAGGAAAAATTACGATGTGAATAAAGGGAACTTGTTTAGTTCAGATGAAGGCTCTATTAATGAGCCCCATTATCCCTATTTTTGGAGGGTGTTAGATTTTTTAAAAATATATACAATGCTGTATTATTTTTGATTACAGTAGCATTCACTGGTCACTTTCATCTTTGTGTGTGAATTTCTAATTATACATGTTAGATGAGTGATCTTTATTGTAAATAGTAATGCAGTTTTCTTTCACTTGATCTGTCTGTACTGGATTCTGTTTCATTGTTCGCTTTCTTCATCACAGTATCTTGCTTATTTTATCTTTCAACAGACATTTCTTTAAATCCTCTCCCATGGTCCTCCCCTCCCCCTTGTAACTTTTTTAAAAGGGCTTCATCTGAGCAGGCAGTTTCATTTGTCTTTTGATCTATGTTTTGATGGATGTTCATTCACTTCTGGTAGTAAGCCCAGTACTGAGATCTTTATTCAAGGCCAAAATGTGGGGGCACGACTGCAACTTCTGGGTAAGGCTCTTATCTACATTTCCCTAGAGCTACTGGGGAGCTTGGAGACCAGAGATGCTGGTTACTTAATTGTAAGACTTTCAAAGGGAGGATATTAGCAATTTCCAATCTTTCAGGTTAATACTCTTGAGAGCTGAACAATGGAAGTGTTGGTAACCACCAGCCACTTCTGGAAACCTGGAGTTTTCATCCCTTGGGTGCACTGCAAGAGGGAGTGCTTGCCTTGCTCTGGCCTCACAGCATCGGATCTCTCTCTGTCCATGCAGTGGCACGGTTAGTCTGCACATGAGAGTGAAGGGCACTTGATGCCTTCTGATGGTCCCACTGTGCCTTGCCATTGAGCTCTTTCTTCCATGTCCTTACTGAGGTATTCTCAAGAGCAGACAGAGAACATGAATAAAGAAGGCAGAGGCTGGCCCAGAAAAGTGAATTGAAAGGTTTGTAAACCCCAGTAATACTGACACCAGCTTTGGGAGAAGGAATACAAATTCTGAAAGCAAACAGAAGAATCACTTACCTACCTGGAGATGATAAATAGGGAAAACCAGTAGTCGTTCAAACCTAAGCCCCTCCCTGCATCTCTAAACCAAAATAAAACTGATTTGCAGAGATGACCAGTGACAGAATTTCAGGTATTTGTTTTGTTCAGACTATTTTTCTGTAGGTCCTCAGATGCAAAATCAAAGTCAGATCCATTTCTCCTATACAAATGTGAGTAACTTAAACCCAGTATTTGTATGTTAACTTGTTTAATATAGCATTAGCATTCGGAGAGTCACAATGAGGCTTTGAGGTTAACATCCCATTAAGATGAATGGGAGATGTTCATACCTCAGGCTGTAGATTCAACAAGACAGCAGAGCATTGATTTACATAGTGAAGGCTGTATCTTGGCAAACCAGAAGGGCTGCAGACATAATTTTTCTAAAGGGAAGCTTCAATTCCAGTGAACACATTACAGTCTGCAAAAGGCCCCAGATCAGCAGAGCCGCTGGAGCTGGGTAGCCGCTGGCTGTAGCTTTAAACTGAAAGACATCAAATGGATTTTTCACTATAAAAGTTGAGATCTCAGCCAGGTGCTCCCCACTCCTATCTTGAGACTCCCTTTGCTTCCCCTCACTCCCTTTCACCTAGAACTGATTTTCTGATAGGAAATGTAGGCCAAGGACTCGGTGACCTTTATTGACCTTAATGTTATGCACATTTTTGTTGCCTTTTTTAACCAGTATGACTGCCTATTTACGCTTAATCTTTAGCTTCCTCCTTTCTTCCATATGTTTTTTATTCTCTCCTATGTTGATGTATTATCACATTAATTCCTTTCCTTCCTTAGCTGCATATTTTTCCCCACAGGACCTCTTCTGCTTGTCTGTTTTCTTGCTTGCTGTCCTTGCTGTCTGGCACACTATAATTTTTTTTTTTACTCACTGTTCTCCAAAGGAGCTTCTCTGTGGACAGCCATATGTATGGACACGGATTTTCTTTAGATCTCTCCACATAAGCTCTCCCTTGCAGCAGAATAAGGCCCTCCTCCTGCAAATTCCAGGATGCTTCTGCCTTGGGCACACAGAGGAGCAAGACAGCCAGGATTCTGCAGTAAAGTCACACCGCAGCCATTGTGCCCGTGTGTTTTGCAGTTGAAAGCCTTCATAGTCTTTCTAGCACATGCCGGCTTGATTTGGGCACCAGTCTGGAGTGCAAATGAATGTGGCTGCATTTTAGTTCCAGTTGGTTACATTGCAAAACCAAAGCATTGCCGTTTGGCCTGGCTGGGGATTCAACAGCGACTGGGAAGGGAATAGCGGGGCACTAATGCTGAGGTGTATTTGGCAGGGATGAGGCTTCCTCAGCAGCAGCTTCTTGTACTATGCTGCAGATATTGCTTATGTCTTTTGTCACTGAAGTCACTCGATTCTTCTGAGTAATTACTAGAATTATCAGCTTGTAGCAAGAGAGCCTAAACAGAATATTTTCTTTTCTGAAGGACTTCTAACTGCTTGTGAATTTTGCTTTGCAGTAATGTGTTCATTTTTTACTAGTCCAGCTTGTGTAATTAATTAATCAAGTCATGGATGAGAGATAGAACTTGAAGCTTTTGTTTTTCTGACAGATATTGCTACATACCTTGATTTCTTAATTTCTTCTCTTTGTAGAGCTGGAACAAGGGTCACTCACTTTATTAATGACTCCCCAGTGCATTGCTTTCAACAGCTCAACCATCACTGTATGCCACACAGCCATGCATTTGAAACTTGATATAGTTACTGTCTAATAAACTTCATTTCCTGTACCGCTAGCTTGTGTCCTATAGTGTTAGTTTCCCAAGCATGGTACTGAGCAATTTTAGGAAATGCTGATACAACTGTAGCAATTTTCCTCAATTTGTTCCTAACAAAGAACTCGCTTCAAAATTGAGTTGGCTTCCTTTTTGTTCGAAACACTGGTAAACACAATTAGCCTCATTAACCCTGGTTTCTGTTTCATAACAGAAAATTAGCCTACAATCACTGGTTTGCTGGAAAGCACTGTTGTAATTAGTCCTCAACAGTCTGATATGAAAATCCATCGCATTTTTAATTTCTCTGACATGTCAGTGTATACAGAAAACATGCCTGATTTCTGACTTATCCTAGGGATTGAGATAAAGTCAAGGACCAAGTCGTTGGCTGGCTTAGACTGGTGTTGAACTGATTGGACAAACATCTGTCAAGAGTGTCATAGGTGCATTGGTCCCACTGTGCAGGAGGGCAGTAGGAGATTTCTGGAGGTCCTCTCTGCCCCTGCAATTCTGTGGAGTTCTGACCCTTCAAAGAGCACGAGACCCAAACAAGGACCATTTAAATCCTGGCCCTACTGACTGAATGCTTTTCCTTACTAGTCCTCCCAAATGCTGTATTATTCCAGATTTATGCCAGTGAAGAGCTCTGCCTTGTTCCAGCTCTGATGGCAGTAGCATTGAAGCCAGTGCTTTTTTACCAACATAGCAATGGACTGACTTAAAGATGAATCAGGCTAATTATTCTTAAACCTCATAGCTAATCTGAAATTGGTTGATCAGGAGAAATTTATCATCACCTTTAGGTCCTGCATTGCTCCAGTGAATATGTCAAGGACTGTGATTACATTCTCATGAAGCAACTAAGTTTTTCCTCTCTGTTATTCCAGTCAGAGAGGAAAGCTGTAGTTTATGTGGACTGTTAAGCCATTAACTGGTACATCACACTCTCAGAGACTCACAGAACTAGTGCTGCTGCAGGGTGATACATACTAGATCAAACCACTGTGAACTGGTCTTCAAATTATATGAGGCTCTTACCCAGCCAATGCAGAGCAGAAATAGAGGAGGTCTGTGTACACCTGTCTGAAAGTGAACCCAAGAACTTCTCTGGGAATTTGGGTACATCACTTAGGCCAAATTACATTCCCCTGTGAAATGACTGAGATTTAAGTAAACGCAGACATCCTTCTTTGCATTAGGAATGAGAAGATGAACTTATTATTTTGAATTCAGTATAGAAACTCTAAGGGCAACTCCTAATATGCTCTGTTCTTTCCATCCAGGAAAGAGAGACGGTGATTGCCTGCCTCTGGATGTGGCATGAGTGTCTTCAGTGAAGGATGTTTTACAAATGCTTTGTAGTAATTTAGTGAAAGACAAGAGAAATTATTTGTATAATTACAGCATCTTAATTCTTGCATGCAGGACAGAGGGCAGGTTTAGAAATGCTTCTATGGCTGCCTGCACAATAGGGAGCTGAAGACTGAATCGTGTCATTTGTGCAGGAAAGGGACTATCCCACACAACTCTAGTGCCTAGTGAAATCTTTGCCTAAGGGACATTTTTCTCCTGTATTAAATGTTCATTTTATTTCTCAATTGTTCTTTCTAAATGCATATGGCACCCTGGGGGTATCTCCATTTGAATGATCTCAATTGCTTCTGTGTCCATTTGGGCGCCAGGCTAAAGGGCTGTGAAGTGAAGCTGAGCTATTCTATCTTGATATCTGAACTGCAAATGAGGAATTCTGTAATTCAAGTTCAGGTCACTACATATGTATGTTATTAAGTTCTTAAATAACCAAACAGTAACTAAAGAAATGGTAATTTAATTTATTAGGTGCCCAGAGCATTTATAGTCAAAATGCTAGGGAAATTAATATGAACTTGCTTATTCCACAAAGAAACATAAAAGCATTGACAAAAAGAAAAAGCCTTCAAACACCATCTCCATTCATGCATGAGGCACCCTGTGTGCAAAATGATAGTGTTAGGAATGTCAGCCAATCAAACAGTCTAATTGGCTGAACTACTTAAGTGCCTCATCATATAGAAATGGGTTTTAACATTTTCTTTGCCACATTTTAGCTCCTTCACAGTGTGCCTGAGGTTTACGGTACTTCCAGCCTATGGAAGAGTTTTCTTAGGCCTCTGCTTTGAAGACCTGCATGATGTGTTGATCTGTGACCTAACACTTCATCTAGCTGAGAGCCCCAAGGCACAGGCCTGCCTCAGAAACCAGATCATAGGGGACCTCTGGAAGTAGTCTGTGGATGGGACATGGCAATGGCTCCTATTTCTCCTATTCAAGTGTGGCATGAAGGCAGGTTGGGTCCAGCTGGGCTTCAGGGTACCTGCGGTCTCACTTCTTCCTGCAAAAAGTGATTTGGAGCCCTGTTTGCCTCTGTGCCAGCTAAATTGCCAGTCATATGAAATAGCGTCATCACATGAGCAGCGGGCAAAATGCTCAAATACCAGAGGTCAGCTGAATGTGCCACAAATTGCAGGTAGCAAGGTGAGCAGCTGGAGCTTCAGCTGCTGCTAGCAAAGATGCATCAGTGAACGCGTCCTCTGAGAAGTGTTCAAGCAGGTGTCTGCTCCTGGTGAAGGGAGTGCATCTTCTCTGAGTGCACAGTGGGGCAATTCCCACCACACAGGGTTAGCAGTCTGCAGGGGTGAAGGCCATAGAGCAGAGATGATAATTAGAACCTCATGATTAGTGATTTCCATGTTGTACTCCCAGCTTCTTCACTGATTTTTTGTGATGAATGAGGATAAATCATCCAGACCATATGAAGCAATTTACTCTTCTGTAAAATGATTATACTGGTAGTTTCTGATTGCCACACTGTGCTGCATGTGACTGTTTGAGGGATGTCTTGAGATGCCTGCATGAACATTGCCATATAAAGGCAAAGCACTATCATCAAGTGTCTGTTTCAGAATAGAGTCAAACTCTGCTGGGGAACAGTTTAATGTGCATGTACACACAGACTCCATCTCTTAGCTTGTATTTGTCAACATGTGTTTGTCCATCCTGTCTCTTGTTTACTTTCTTTGGTTATTTCACACCACATTTACCCTAACCTGAAAAAGAAGAAATTAGGCTAGATTATTTCAAACATCTGCAAAGGTAGTAGAATGCACAAGGGGCAGTTTTGGCATTAATGTTCTGTGTATTTTGTTTGGGTAATTAAGCATGGAAAGGTCACCTTGTGTTCTAACAGGAAGCATGGAGAGATGGCAGAGAGAAAAGCCAAGCTGAGCAAAAACATTTTAAGGAGAAAGCATCAGCATCTGACAATATTTATTATTTCATTCTTTATTATTACTTCTTAGTAATAATACTTCATACATGCATCCATAATAATTACTTCATAATAATTTATTATTACTACTTCAGTGTTCCCCAAGCTTCTATGATACATTGATTCCAACCATACGCCTATAGGTTTTGTTTTCAAAAGCTAACGTATGATATTGAATACAAGGCAAGGGGTAGGCAGCTCAAAGAGCGCACACTGTTGACAGCCATTTGGCAATGTTTGCCCTTTGGGACAAGCATCCAGATGAGATTTGTTCAAAGCACATCCACCATAGCACTTTGTAACTCTTTCAAGGAGAGGACACATGAGGAGGTCCTTTTCTTGTCATGTGCTTATGTGCATCCTGTCCTTAAATTAAAAACAAAATAACTAAAAAGGAATGAGAACATTGGGTAGGCTTTGATTATGAAGTTCCACTGTTCGCCTGAAGCCTTTGCCATTTCAGAGATGCTACTCCCTTTCTCACTTTGCTACTCGTGGTTTTCTGTTTGCAGCTCAATTCTGCTCATTATTGCTCTGGTGAATGCCTCCAGTGCAAGTCACTGACTGTACTCATAGGTGAGGTCCACCTTGTAACATCCAGAAATCCCTTCCTGAATTATGAACACAGAGAAGGGATTCAGCTGTTGGTTGTTGTTCCCACACCAGCTCTGGGTTATGAAGCAGGACCAGCTACGAGCTGTTGTGTGCACACACAAAACCTGTCTTTCCCTGAGAGATACTTGCAGCATCAGAGAGACTAAAATAGTGTAAGGACAGTTTCTTGAGGATGACCTCTGCTCTCACAGTACCTATGACTGGGAGGTTGTATGGATTTCTGCCTCATGTAGGACAAATGAGTGCAATGGATGAATGTAAAAGGAACCCATTTTTCTGCTCCTGATTCTCACAGAATATACTTAAAATTCTCTCTTAGGAGACCTCCCTGCCTTATCTATGACTGGGGAGAGAGGGGAACTGTCTATACTATGCAGAGCTGTAATTTATTTATTCTTTCTACTTGTGACCTGGAGTTCTTCCCCCCCTTGTGGAAAAAGTAATTCTCCTACCTCAGTCCTATATCCTTTCTTATGAACACCTGGTAAAGATTTAATTTCAGTTTTCTGCAATCTTTTTCCTAGGTTACTAAATAACCCCGGCACTCTCTTAGATGCCCTGCTGACGTTTTGCTTCTTATATACTTGAAAAATTCTTATTTGTCTTTATTCCTTGAAAAACTTTTTCCACTATTCCTTTTAGCCTTTCCCAGCCAAGTTTTATTCTTTTAGCTTTACTCCTGCACTTCCTTGTCCACCTCTTGTCTCAAATACCTTTCATACCTTTTAGTTACATAGTCATTCCTTTCTCTTTTTGTGTCCTTTCTCCCAGTGATTTACCTCACTGGATTGCCTTCATTCTTCTAAATCTGCTGAATCACAAACACTCCAGTCCATTTTTGGCTTTTCCAAGGCCAAGTAACAAACCTAACAGAAAGGAAATAGCGAAGGCTTGGTGTGTGTTGTATATCTAAAGGGAACACCTTCAGAAGGATTGGTAGTGTTTCAGCAAACAGTAGACCCTTGGTGGTGCTTGTCCTCAGTGAAATTGCTATCACGTTTAAAGCTAAACTACAGCACTTGTTCTTAAGGACATATGGTGGCCTTTGTTCCTAGGGGTTAGCTGCTTTATGAATGAAACGAGCAATGCAATTATCCGAGTCACTCCTCCAGAATCTTTCATGGCAAACCCACAATTTACCTTTAGAGTTTTATTTCACAAAAGCTGCTTCTCCTTCCTCTCTCTCCTGAGATGTTCTGCTTTGAGTCTGAGAGTGCACCTATTGACTATGGTAAGACAGAGCTCCCATTTGGCCTCGTTTCACCACTCTGTTTCAGCCTAAGCCTTATCCTTGTGATTTCTGGGTCAGCTTCTGCTTGGTGTGCAGTGTCTTGCCTGAAGTTCTGAGCATCCTGTTTCACTGGGTACTTCAGTGTCTCTCCTGATCAGGCCTCTCTACGTGCTTGCAGAGCCATTGTTTAACTGCACCACTTTGCCCAAAAGCAAAGCTGGAAATTTCTGAGATACAAATGCCACTATAGCTTCTTTTTGTGACTGTATTCTCTTAAAAGCTGTCACAGTGGGCCACAAGCACACTTTCCAGCAATGCAGCTAATTAAGCATCGTTTGAGGGCTTCAAAAGTGGTCCTGCTTACGAGGTAGGAAACACTAAGGGAGGATGACAGTACTTCCACACGCCCTCTGAAGGCCATTACATGGTCTCAGGTGAGAATACCACCTGTCCTGGTTTTCAGTTTAACTTTTGGTGGCAGCAACTGTATTCTTGGAAGAGGACAGGGTGAAACAACAGCCTGAAATTACAAGGAAGCAGAAGGAGCCCCCAGTAAGAGACACTCCTGACTGAAAAATCCTTTACATCTAAGTCTCTTGACGCTGGAAGTTCAGAGCAGGAGGGGACGGAGGAGACAGCAAGCCAGTGGTACAAGGCTGATAGGATTAAGTTTTACAGGAAGGAGAAAACCCCATTGTCTGTGACCGCATAAGCTTCTTGCATGGTGTGTAATGTTTATAAAGAACAGAGGGTCACATATGGCTGGCTGTCAGCAAGAAACAGCAAGCTTGAATTAGCATTAAAAAAGCTGAGTACTTAAAAAATAATATAACTACATGTAACAAAAGTAAATGGTTTCAGCTGTGATAAGAGAACAGTCTTTCCTTCCTTCAGACTTGGCTTTATGTTTCCTTCCTTAATTTCTTCTGTCTTGTGAAATTATTTAAAAATACATCCTGGTATTGAAAGGTTAGGACCTAAACCAGCCAGTTGCTTTACTAGCCTTGTGGTCAACAGTTAACAAATCAACTTAGATCTGTGAATGAAAAAATTCTACAGCTCTTTTTAAGTATTGCCACATCAGAGGAGGTGTTCAGGTTAGGAACTCAGAGAGCTGGTGCACAAACAACTCATTTTGGGGCAACTTTAGAAGCTTATGTTATTCCTTTACTAGCCTAAACAGCCCCTGTACTGCAGTTGTATGATATTAGGAATTGGAACAAGAGCTGGCTATAGATAACTAGTGCTGGCTTTAACTGTGTGGGATACTTGTATGTAGGAAAGAAAGAGCTAGTTCTCAAGGAAAGAAAATGAGGCCAGTAAGAACTGCAGGCTTCCCTCTTCATCTTCTGCTGCTTCCTGGGGGTTAGGGGTGTCAATGTACAATGCTGTGTTTTCACACTGACTGCTGATTATTCAAGTGACTATCAAAAAAATTACACTGCTGCAAAGAATATACTGAAGATATAGTGCCCAGAAAATGCCATGCACTTCAATGGGGAGCTTTTGCCAGAGAACAAAAGGCCTGGAGCTGCAAGAAAAGACAGAAGGAAGTGTGGAGCCTGTGCTTCCCTGGGGAAAAAAAAAAATAATCCATTAATTTATATTGATTATATCCCAAAAGTGTTTTAAAATATTTTTTCCCTCTTGTTCAAATCTTCCTGCTTCTAAGTCATAAAGGGGGAAAATCACAAAGAGCAAGGCAATGATAGCTTTACAAGGAACAGAGGAAAGTAAATACAGCTTGCCCATCCCTTCTGTTCTCTATCCTGCCTCCCACTTATCCTTTTGCTACTCATGGCAGCCCAACACCAAAGGCTTGCGCAAGCTGAGGATGACACAGGGAACTGGAGAGTATAGGGTAGAAGGTGTGGGATGGCTGAGGGGTTGCTTTCTCATGGCTGGGGCTGGCCTCCTGAGCAGTCTGCCAATGATGGCCAAAGTCCATTCAGAGTAGAAAAAGGTTTTCTTCTCTCTGCTGTATTTTCTTGGTCATTCATCGTTAGCTTTATTGATTAGAACAAACTGTCATTATAGGGGAAGTCATGAAAACAATGCTCTTTTGAGATAGCAGCTAGACAAAGCAATAAAAGGAGCTTGCAAGAGTCCAGTCTGACAACTGGAGTGAGGAAGGAGGTAGCTCCCACATCAACAGGAACCACAGAAAAAATCCACACCACTGGACCCACCCTTCTCACAGTTATTTGCTCCCCCTCCCCGTGTCTATCTCCTTCTCCCTGCTGCTCTTCCCTAGAGTCTCTGAGCCTGGAAGAGGTTGGATTTCGGCTGATCCATTGGATCACAGTGAATTCTGGGAGCCCTGGGAAGGAAGCCTCTGACAGCTTGTACTCTTTCTGTTGGTTTACCTCATGGCCTTTTCTTCCTAACAGGGCAGAAAGGTGAGGAAGAGGAACAGAGAGAGGGAGGCTCCTGCAGACTGCCTGGGGCAGTGCGATTGCAGCTGTCCCTTGCCATATCAGAATGGGTAAGTAGGTGACAGACCTGATCTGCTCTGTTAGCACTGTTTGGCAGAGGGGAATTATGTTATCTTGAACAAGGCAATAACCCTTTGTTTAATTTTAACATTTCAAAAGTGCATTCTGTGTTACACATTGGTAGGTAGCTAGTCTCTGCTCAAACAGAGCCTTGCCTCCTCCAAAAGTGATGATCAGGATGCATTATTCAAGTGCAGTGTGATGCTAGACGCAGCAGTTGCTATGTATTTTCTTACAGAAAACAAGAAAAAGTTTTTGTGGGGAAAAAAACTTAATTTGAAACACAATTCACTAGAATGTGAAATGGGCAATATTTTAATCCCATTTTCTGTTAACTTTGCAGTGACTTTAGTTACACGCTTCCCTGGAGAAGTAAAAAGTTTCTGTCTGGTTTGTGTACTGGCTGACCAGTGTGCCTCCAGTCCTGGCTCTTCCCCATAGAGACAGTCTGCAATGGCTTTGTTATCTGTCTCATCCCTCCTCCTCCTCCTCCCTGCTTTTGTCTCTCCTTTCCGGCGGAGCTCTGGAAGTGCCTGCCAGCCCAGCGGTTAGCCTGCCCTGCGCAGCTCCCCCAGCTGCTCTGCTCCCCTACCTCCACATTTGGTTCACCCTGTTGAGACCAGGGTCTTGGCATATGTTTTACCCTGGGGTGTACACTTTTCTCCACGGTACTATTTATTGCATATTCTTTCTTTCCCAGTTCATTATTTATTCAAGCATGCAGTTCACATCCTCCCACAGTGGGGATTAGTGAAGGGTCCTGCTTGGTAAATGCGAGGGTTTTTTACCCATTTACTTTTTATCTGTGGTGGTTCTTTCATTGCTGAAGTCACTATTTCTGGCACTACTGTGATTTCCACGCTGTGATCTCGTTCAAATGAGCTCCTTGACATTCTTGTGCCTCTTCTCCAAATGATAGGCATTGTCCATAGCTTGACGTGTAGTTTTTCAGTCAGCTCCAGCTATGACTTCTTTGCACCTTTCCACTTCCAGCATCTTTTTTCATGGTAGTTTATATTCTCTCTCCTGCCTGCAACAGAAGAGGACTGCCCTCTCCCCATCAGTTCTGGTCTGGACAGACTGACTTCCTCTGCCTGACAAGTTCAAATGGCTTTCTCGGAAGCACCCCTCACTACTGACACTGGTGCTTTGCTATTAGATTGGTCCACAATTTCTCTCTGTTGCCAGAAGCCCCTTTTCCAAACCTGTTTCTAAACATGTGTCTGAGATGTTTTAATCTTTTGTGTTTGCAGCTCTGCTCCTGTCTCTGTATTACCTCTCTCCACTCAGCCTTCTTTGTCCAGATTAAATGAGAACTGTGAAAAATGTCATCTTCAGGACTAGACCTGGCCCAAAAAAAGTTCCCTGCTCTGGCAGCCACATTACTATTTGCAGCACTTTTTAAACCTTCTCCAGTTGTATCACACATTCCCAGAGAAATTCCAACTCTGATGGCACTTCTAATTGCTTTGGTTTTTCACTTTATGCCTTATCTTGTTTTACTCCAAGTACTTTGTGTTGTCCTGAAGTCACCCTGAGCCAAAGAGGGTGGCAAGGATTTGCTTCATTCAGTGTCCAAGCTCCAGCAGCCTGGCATGGTGTAACATGAGAACTGGTATAAATGGAAAATCAGTTTCAAATGGCTCATGCCAGCACACGTAGGAATGCGTTGACTGCAGGCAGTGTGTTGTGTGGATTGCACAGATAAGCATATTCTCTGCTATACCATCATTCAGAGCACAACCTGCCCTAAATGCATGTATCTGCTACTTTACAGATGGACTAGTTCATAGTGCAGTTCTGTTTTCTGTAATGATCTATAAAGTGTTCACTGTGTTTTTGATCTGTCCGTTTCTAGCTAAATCTGTCTCAAATATACCATGCACCACAGGTATGTAGGAAAGTCAGATGGCTCTATAAGGGCTCCTCAGCAATTAAAAAATATCCCCTGTGGATGAATACAGTCAAGTGCTGCAGTTTGACCCACCAATAGATTCTCTTCCTGCAGCACATCCACTTATTAAAGCTGCTGATGGTAAGAGAGGAATGCCTTTCTGTAGAAATTAAATTACCGCTGAAGAGTCCTTTGGTGGGGGACATTGACCTCTCTCTACAAACAGCCCAAGCGATTGAGAAGGGCTGGAATTCACCTGCAGAAACTAAAAGCAGCTTCTCTATAGGTGTTGTTCCAATTTAGAGACTGAAATAATGGCCTCTGGCCCCTGCCCTACATGGAAGGATAATGTGGGAGTTTGGGGCCAATGGATTTGCATAAGTTTGGAGCCAGCATGGAGAAATATAATACATAGCATCCTTTCCTTGACTGTAGCTCAACGGGCTGTACCTGTTTACCACCACAGTTTGCATTTTCTCACTTGGTCACATCTTCAAGGGACCATGCTGTACTATGTTAGAAATCCCCAAGCTAGTTCTGAGAAGGCTTGTACCTGTACATTGCTAAACTGCACACAGGTGTGGAGTCAGTTCAGTGCTGACTGAACTGGGAGTCTCTGCAGCACCCTGCCTTGCAGGGGAGATGCAAGCCTGCTGTGTCCCATGCTCTCTATGCATTCCCTGAGCGCTCTTAAAATGTAAGCAACTGCCACTGCACGGCAACGAGACAGCAGACATTGGTGAACAAGTTAAATTTCACTGAACTAGCAATGATTCACATGATCTTCTACCTGGCCCAGAGTGGTTCACAATTGGAGCTATTCTCCCTTGACAGCCCTGAAAAGAGGACTAATGCCTACTGCTGATTGCCAGTGTTTTCTGACAGCAAAGTGAATCACTTTTTAAAGACAATGACTTGTTTACTTTTCATTGAAACTTGAATTGAAGATATTTCATAATAGAATTTGAGCAAATTTACCAGATGTTTCATCCCACTGTGCTTTTCTGGCAGATCTACAAGACAGAATGCTGACTAAGGCTAATAAATCAGGCTGCGTATGAAAAGTTTGGGGAAGGAATACAATATATATGCCTGAAACCATAGGAATATCTTACCCCATCGATCCTTGGGAATTCCTGATGTTTCCTGTGCTTTTCTTAGAGACTGACCTCAAATACAGGAGGGGAAGGGGGTCCTGTTCTGTTCTTGTAGCCTATGGTGAGACATAGCTTTGTCTAACAGCACTCCTGTGCTGGCATTGGAGATCATAGACATAAAAATGATTAATGTAATTCTGTAGTCAGGCAATTGTCTACCCAGCTGGGAGAAAATGGGAAGTAAGAGTTTAAGATGCATTCAGAGGCTGGCTGTGACCCAGCAAAGTACTGTATTGCTCTTCACAATAATATTTCCTTCCTTATCCATCTCCTTCCTTCTACCCCACTGCCCTTTTGCTTGGTTCAGTCTTTACTAACCTCTTTGCTTCTTTGCTGCCCTATCCAGCAGAACTTTTCTGGTTCCCTTGGAATCGGGAAATAATGTCACCTGTAGAAGACTCTCTTCTTTTAGGGTCTTGCATTGCATGTGTTAACCACACAAAACTGTTTTAAAACACATTTCCACTCCCCTTTCAGTGACTTATACAGTACCTGATTCAGTTTACTGGCCATTTTCTTTGCAAGTTTGTGCCATTCAGTCTTCTTTTGGCCTGGACACCTGCTTCCTTCTCGCTACTCTTGCTTTTTTTTTTTTACCTGGTTTGCTAGGGTGGAGGAGGCTTTGGGTGACAGCACAGCATCATGTCACTCTACCCTTGCTTGGTGTGACTTGATTAACACGCTCCTGAAATCCCTCTGTGGCTAAAGGCTGTGCTAGCTGCAGGGCTTGCAGAGCTTCTCCTCCTGTATGGCCATTTTTGAGGATTCTTGCTCACACCAGGGTGACAGTGGTACCAGGCAACCCCTCTTTCAGTCCAGGAGCTGTGAAATCAGGACACTCAAGAATAGCAAGGTATTTTTTAAATAAAAACATGGACACCCCTCTCACCCCACCCCCCCAAAGAATAGATTGCCTTTGAATAAAGTTTGTCCATCTGAACAGCAGTGTCAGGTGAAAAGAAGCTCCATTTTTAAATCACAAGCATATTATTTAAGCAAGTTGTATTATTCTGTGTGTTGCCTTTATCTGAAGATTGCAGGCATTTGTGATTATCCGTAATTTTACCTTTATACAGCTGTTTTCATCCTGATAGGTCACAGAAATTTGCCACATGGCAGTAATGGCAACGGTCTCAACCAGCATGTTACAAAGGAACAGAGAGAAGGGGAGTGTCTAGCCCAGGACCGCTATAGCAAATTGCTACACTTAGAAAAGTGCTGTAAAGCCATTCCACTCCATTTTTAATGCTGTGTCTGAACAGCCTGTGCTCAATGAATTGCGTGGTGCTCAAGTTATCTGTCTGTGCAAGATGAAGAGCTGAGCTGGCTGTACTAGGATTAAACTTGTGCTTCTTGTGGCAGTAGGTATTCCTCAGCCCACACTTAGGACCATGAAACAGTCTCTGCACCAGGGGTCTGAAAATACAGCAGCATCTTGAGAGTTAAAGGCTGGAAAAGGCAACATTGACTACCATCCAACTCCTCAGGTCTTAAAACCATCCATACCAAAAACTATTGTGATGTTCAGCCTGTGTCTGCTGAGTGAGTCTGCACAGTTGGCACCACTCCAGCTGCAGCTGTTCTTTAAAGTTGAAAAAACTGCTTGGAAAGGTTTAGGTTTTTTTAAATTATTATTTTATCAGCTTTGAAAATAATTCAGTTGTCATCCCCTCCTCCCCCCCTCCCCCTTTAACAGCAGCTTGTGTCCCACCACTCATACTCTCGCTGCAGCCTTAAAGGAGCACAGACCAAACCTCAGCAATTTTCAGCAAGGCCACATAGCTGTTGGAAAGGTTCCCACTGACTTCTTCAGTGAGCTCTAAAAGGCAGGCTCCAGCGCTTCCAGTGCTATATAATGTCTAGAAGGGGCCGGATAAGGAATAGGGGGTACACACAGCCTTGCTTGGAGCTTGTCTTTCATTTCCTTTGTCTCTTTTAAGAGAAACAAGGGAGCTAATTTCATATAAC
This sequence comes from Aramus guarauna, assembly GCA_013400195.1. NCBI lineage: Eukaryota > Metazoa > Chordata > Aves > Gruiformes > Aramidae > Aramus > Aramus guarauna. Next base: position 420,099 of record VXBL01000838.1, on the reverse strand, counting down.
TTGGCGCATTGTCTGATTGTTGGCTCCTTAGGGGTCTGTTTGGTGCTGCCTCTCCCACCCACAGGGCTTCAGGTTTTGCTTGGAGGATCCAGAGAGGCCTCTGGGTGCCTGGAGGGGAGTGCACAAAGTGTTAAATGCAGGAGGAGTGTTGGAAACAACAGCAATTTTCTGGCTTTGATCTGTCACTTGGCAGATCCTGGAAACAGGCTTGTCTGGGGCTATCTCTGTAGCAGAGTTTGGAAGTGGCTGAGCAAGGCACTGCTCAGCCTGGGGGATCAAAGTGCACCCGAGAGCAAAGGGGCACCGATGTCCTCTGAAGCAGGAGCTGCAAAATACAAATGCAGTGCTGCTTTCAGCTGGGAAGCCAACAGGGAGGATGTGTTTCCTTTCCCTCTTTCTGTGGATTTTTCAACAGGTCAAATTGGATTTGGTTGTTAAGGATTGTAAGTACTGAGAGAGACAAATGCAGCATGTGCAGATAGAAGGAAGGCAGTATTATTAGGGTGGGCTTAGTAGCCAGATAAAGTGGCAAAAATTAAGTTATGGAAATCTTACTGTATCATTCCCTTAATTCAACAGAAGGTGACAAGGAGAGGAATTAAATATAGAAACTAGACATGACAGAACTCAAAGAATGTTTGTGCTCTTGTTCAACGCTAGGATGCAGAATGCACAATTTCATGCAAATCAGACTTCATTTATTTTCTGTTTTGCTTCTTTGGTTAAATATGAGATGAATGAGAACAAGAGCTTTTTTCAGCATCTTATACCTAGTAAATTCATTCTGGGAATGGAGGAAATAGAGTGAATATGATTCTGGACAATGACATCGCCAATGATCCAAAAATATTTGCACTGGATGACCTGAATAGTCTCTTGAATATAAATGAACCACAGGGGAAAATTTCTATTAGGAGCAAATGCAGTAGCTAAAAGGTGATATTGCTGAATTGGAAATATACAGAAGGATTAAAGCTTGCGGAATTGTACACAGGATTAAGTGAATTGACACATGTGTAGAAAATAATTTCAATAAGTTTTTGTTCTTTGGGAATCTTTCTGGGAAATATAGTCGTAATTTTCAGAGAGTTATGACTGAATTGTCATACTATACATAGTAAATTACTGCTGTAATCTAGAATGATGGAATGAATTCATGTCGTAAAGTGGTGGTCCGTAATTGTATTGTTATTGTTTACCAATGGGAGACTAAAACACGCATGGGACAGAGAACTTTGCCAAGGCCATGCAGAAGGGACCTCAATTTATTGGTTATCTTTTCTTTGCTAACCCTCTGTGCTGTTCCTTTATATGATGATCCCATTGAAACAAGGCCAAGCAAAAGCAATAGCTGGTGATCCTGTTGGGAACTAGGTGGTTGGTACTGCTCTTCTACAGACTGATGTCTGCCTAAGTCATGAGCACTCTTCTTAAAGTCAGTTAACCTGGGCCATCACAAAGGCTTAGAAGTGTGGGTGTTAAAAGCTAGCAAGCTGGACCAGGCAGATCAGCAAGCGCTCATCTGTCTTCTCACAAAGTTTCAGGCTTGTTGTTTAGCCAGTGCCTTGTATTTCTTATCAGGTGAAGTCTAACTGGTTATGATTACTATGCATTGAAGGTTACAGCAGAAATATCATTGTTGCATCTCTGTTTTTACAGCCTTACAACTTCCCAAGGCACTCTTTGCCACTGAATTTTTCCATGCATGGTCTCCAGCAAGTATCAGTCATTTTTTCATTAGCCCTTTTGAGTTCCTCAGTGAAGCCAAATGATTGAATCTTTGTAACCTACTGGGTCAAGGAGTACATCTTACCTCCCTTTGTGTCATATCACAGTGTTTGCTTTCAGTAAATAATAATAGTAACAACTTGTTCGTTAACGGGCTGTTAGATGTGTGTTTTAAGACCTAAGTTGTACAAAATTATGTTTAGCACTTATACTTCATACATACCTTCCTATGTGGCACTTGAAAATTTGCAACCAAGCTGCAATCTCTGGTTTTGCAGCACCTGTAAAATAGTTCCTAGCTGAATATTTTGAACAGTAAGAGTTTTAATGCTGGCCAATTCAGGTAAAGCATTAATTCTTGATAGCATTAAAGCATAAAAGGTTACCCTAAAATGGTTGTGACCTGCCTGTTTTCCATGGCTTTGAGGATTAGAAAAGTCTTTATTTGAATTGACAGAGATTAAATTTTTTTTCTTGACAAAACAGCTGTTAGTAAAACCACTAACTGGGGATTGGTGAACAGCAGCCAAACAAAAGCTTGTTGACTCTAGCCCTGCAGTTAGTGCCAAAATATTGATGGACAGTATACAACTTTTAATCATTGCATACAGGACTGCAGATGAATGAAGAAACGCTCTGATCCAGCACTGCCCAGTGTTGTCTTTGATGCCATTGCAGTGGTGCGAGGAGAGGGTGGCTTGCTGGTTGGAGTGCCTTGTAGTTGGGGCTGCACCTGGGGCTCTTCTTTTGGTGTCCTTGGTAGTACAGAGCTTCTTCCTCTTTGGCAGAAGAAAGTGTGTGTACCTGAAAATGTTTATGATGGTGAGTGGGGACTTGATTTGAGCGCTTTTTTTGTGGTCAGTGTTTTTAAGTAAAACCTGAGGGGTTGATCCTGAAAAATGCTAAAGGACAAAGGCAGAGTGTTGTGTTAGTGATGTTGTAGGATATAGTAGCAGTACTCTGCTCTATCATTTTCTTGCCCTTCCTCCATGTACCTCCAAGTAGTGCCTGAAATCATTACCTGTCATAAACAGTTAATTGTGTCATGTATTACCTCCCCAAAACAGTCACTTGGACTACAGAGGGCTGTGTAGGGTTTTTATAGTAGGGAATTGGGGTTTTTTGTTGCTCTTGTCATCTGTGCTGGGATTTGGTTTTAATGGTAGAAATATGCTTGGCACGGATGGTGGGGATGTAAGGCACTGTGGCTCTGGGGAGTTCTTTGCACAGTCTTGCCCTGGGTAGTATCCCACAGAGATGAGTTTTACTGTCATAGCAGAAGGAAAGTGTGACCCTGCTAAAGGAACACAGTTGGTGATTGCAGTTCTCAAATTGCAAAGAGGGTGTTCTTGAGCAATTCTGTTGCTATGTTGGAGAGCATCAGGAATGGTCAACAAATGGCCTTGACCTATGGTCCTAATGCCTGCTGTATGTCAGCCTTGAATAATGGTAACTGAAACTCAAATCACCTGAATTTGAATTATAAATGAATTATAAACCATAATACTGAGACCAGAGGAGGAACTACTTTTCTTTACCTGAAAGGTGAATCAAATGCTGTTGGTTGCAGCATAGCTGGAGCCCAGGTGAGTGTCTGAACGTTCAAGTAACTATACAGAAGATGTCTACGCAATTTTGGGTGCTGAAGCCCTGCTGAAGATGCCTGCAGCCTTTGCCCAGGATTTATGCTCCAGCAAGGGATGAAATGCCTTCAAACATACACTTTGCTGATGTTCACTATGGTAGCTTGGTGTGTGGGACTTTGGATCCCTTTCTGACATGCTCAAATCGTTTCTGAAATTTGAACACTGTGCCTAGATGGGCTTCTTGGGATGACACAGACGCAACTTATGAATAATTTATAGCATTTCAAAAATTCTGATTTTGCTGTCTGGGGAAATGGACTAACTACCGTTCGTTCCATTGAAAACCAGAAAGTTGTTTTTATTGTAAAAGCCCAAACTGCATTTGAATATTCCTGTGCTCTGCTATCTCCCATCTCTTGCTCCCAGTCAATAAGCAAGATCTTTCAGTGATTTGCTCAGTAAGAGAGTGATTCTATATTATTTCCTACAGAGGTTTCTGCTGAAGTGGGCTGGCTGTAAAGAAGCAGCAACTCCTTTACATTCAGTAACCATACCATTTTCTCTATCAGCATGGAGCCTTTGACTCATGTGCCCTAGAAAATAACTCCTCACTCCCACTATGTACTCATATACTGAGCTGAGATCTAAACCTGACCTGCAGTTCTGGGATGCAAACTCATGATCAAAATCACTGGATGCAGGAGGTCAGTGTTTCAGTGTCCTGAGTCTCTTGGGTGAGAGTCACTATTTAAGGAGCAGCGTTGTGAATTCAGAACAGGTTAATGCTTTCTAAAGTCTAGTGAAGTCACAAAAACACAGTACAAAAGAGCATGTCTGCCTTAAATAAAAGCTGATTATAGAGCTCAATCCTGTTTCTATTAAAGTCAATAAGAGGATCACGCTTCAAAATTTCACCCAATCTGGGTTGGGGTCTTTTATAGGGAGCAAAAAATTTCTGTATGAAAAATTGAGATGCTTGGTTTCTAGCACAAGCCGTAATTCTACTCTTGCAGTAATGTGATGCAAGTATGCTCTTCAGGGAGTTCATTTCATAAACAATACAAAAACTGGTTCTGTCTACAGCCTTTTCTCCCACACAGTACCTTGAACTGTACTGAGTACCGGGCCTTATGAAGAAGGCTAACCTTCAACAGGATTTTACACTCCCCATAGTGCAGGGACTGAGTTTTCATTACAGTTAATAGGAGATGGGGTAACTAATAGTTTAAGCCAGATCTGGGGCTATGAATGGGTAGCAGTTTTGAGTGATTTTTTTTTCTTAATTTGACACTCTCAGAATGTGCACAATCCAGAGGTGCTCGGTTTTAAAGCTTGGAAATAGGCTGACCTCCCACTGTAATTATCAGAAGGCTTCTGATCTGTCTGCTTGCATAAACTGGATATTTGTATGTACACATGCATCCACCAAGCACAAGCCTCTTGAGAATTTTGGCTCCCTTTATTGGTTACTTTTTGTTTCATGATCCTTGCTCTGAATTTCTTGTTTGTTATTCCCTGTTTCCCATACTGGAAACCGTGATGCTGAACTCATCTAATAAAGGAGAAGTGTCTGCTAATAGTTGCTCTTCAGGGGGAGGTTGTGATGAACAGGCTGGGATTTCAGAGAATGCTGCAGAAACCTACTTCTGAAACCCATTTCTGACAGTGTCTCACACATGTAGCAGCACCCTTGGCTGCGAAGAACTCCCCTTATTCAGACTGCCCTGGCTTGTGAGTACTTTTCTTGTTCTCCTGTATCTACCCATGGATTTGCTAAGTGCTGAGGAACATATATTGAAAGTACCCTAGAGAGTTGTTAGCCATGTGGCTGCTCCATTAATTTTCATGGTGGCCCTGTGTTAGACCTCTGCACATTGCTGTGGAAAAAAAGTGCCCTCTGAGTTTTAATTCAGGGATCATAAAGACCTAATGTCACTTTTCCATAAAGAAGAGAGCAGCAAATGACTCCTCAGTGCATTTTGCCTTTGTTTTGCAGCGTGCAAAGACAAGGAGGTTTATGAGTTTATTTGTTATGTAAAATCACTCTGTTATTTCTTAAAAACATTTCACAACTTTTTTTTACATTCTCAGAGACCGAAATGAATATCATGGTATGACAAAATAAAGAAAGCGCTTGTTCTGAAGTTCCTTTCTGTAGAAATTAATGAAGTATTTTTAGGAATGAATTCTGAATGTATTAATTTGCTGATCATCTTGACCATTAACCAGAGATTGACAGAGAGGTGTCAAGTGCCGTAACCCCAAGCCAACGAGGAGAGCTGGAGAGCAGCTGAAGACAAGACTGCTCAGCCAGTGCTGTTTTTTCTGCTCTGTTCCCCTTCCTGTGGAAGGGCTCTTTAGGCATTGACTTGTCTGTTTAGTAGTGCTAGTAAATCCAGAGGGACTGTGTACTGTGTATCTATGGCACAGTAATAGTCCTGCCCTACGTGCTGCTTATAGTGCTAGGTGTTACCTTCAGAAGATTATTTCCCTCCCACATAGACTCTCAGCTTTACCAAAGTTGGATCTCCTTCAAAGAGAGCAGTCTTCATAGTCCTAACAGGCTTTCATCCATATGGCTTCCCTTTTTCCCCTCCCCTCTCCCTCTGCTTTAGCTTTCTCTTCTTCACCTGTGTGCTCTGCAGCTTGCTTGGATGCATTGCTGACTTGGGAGCTCAAGACCAAAGATTCTTTCAAGCCTTCTGTCCGAGCATGTAGCTGAATACATTCAAAGAATCCCAAATGTGACTCTCTGGCTGTGAGTGGGTTGCATGGGATGGGCTCAGGGCTGTACCTAAGCCACTTCCAGCTCTTTCACAGTGCTTCCCATCCCCACTGGTCAAGGAAGCTGTACATCCTTTTCCTGGTAAGTAAGAGTTCAAAGACTTGCCCCTGTGGTTTCCTTCCTACCATTAAACAGATCCATCTCTACACATCAAATACCATTTTCTTTTGCAGCTACTCAACTCTCTTGATTGTGCTCTTTGCTGAGCTGGTAGTTATTTTCGTTGCCTCTGCGGAGGTCTGCTCTCAGCACACCCAGAGCCAATGCTCCTGACAGGCAGCACAATCCTGGAGTGCCTTGGCAGGCTGCCTGTGTCTGTCCTGCAGGCCCTGGGGGGACTCTCACACGTTTTGCCGTTTACTTTCCTCTTTCCTAGAGATCTAATGCAATTTTGCAAGTAGTCACTTGGAGCCATATTTCCCTTTGCCCTGGAATATTTTTTTATTTATTTTTAGTAAGCGTTTGTCAGTGTTTCTAACATTGCGCCTCCAGCAACGTGGCCTGGACTGAAGCCACGCAGCAGCCTGACAACCTGTTAGGCAAGTCTCCTATCAATTAGGCTGCAGCTGTCATTGGATCTATTCTCAGCCTCCTTGGTACGTGTTTGCAAATAACAGGGGCTGCTGTTTTGCAGCTCTTGATTTTTTTTTCTCCATAGCCAGTCAAGAACATTTTGTCCCTAGAATTCCTCCTGTCTCCTTTGTTTTTGCTTTCTAATCATCTTCACTTTATTCTCCTAAGAATATATGCTTATCGAGGATATTCTTAGAAGTAAAGTGTCTGCTCTCTCTTTTATTTAATGCACAAACCAAGGAAAACCTCCCCCAAAGAAACAAAAAAAGGAGTATCTCACTCAAGGCTATACCTTGATCCTTTAAATGTTTTCAGGCTTTCTCCAAAGCAACCAGGCTGCTTCGTACCTGTGGGGAGCTGCCATTTTGAAAGCCCGTCTTGCATGGAAGCTCTCCATGGGGGCTGCCTTGTTTCTGCTGATGTTTGAGCTTTGAGGTGATTGTGTGTTTTATTATCAGGTTTGCCACAGCTGGAAAGAGAGTCCCTGACAATGTACAATCTGTTAGAATTCTCTCTTATACCTTCTACCATTTGCAGTGTTCTCCTATGAAAATAATGAAAATTGTTCTATAACTTTTTTCCCAGATGTTGCACACCACATGGTGGTACTTGATGCTAATATTTCATTCAGTAATCTATGGAGCACAGCCCAGTTTGTATTAGACAGAGCAACCACACTTAGGCATATAATTTTTGTTTCCAGGTGAAACGGGCAATCAGAATTGGGGGGTTTAAGGAAGGCAGAAGCACCCAGGGCACTTCATCCTTGGGCTGACCAAAAGACACATTTTGATATTATGCTGTCATTTCTTTCACAAGCCAGGCTCCAGCTTTGCACAAAAACAGTAGAAACTGTTCCAGTTTCCTCTCAATCCCTAGGTCCTAACAATGGGTTTTCAGCCAGTTTACAGCTTTGGAGGCAGAACGAGCCCATCATAGGCAGATTGAAACAGTTAAGTTTAGATCAGCTCATGCTGAATTGGCAAAAGTCCCTATGCTTGCCTAGTGGGAGAGTATGGACAGGGCTTTTTTTCTTTCCCCACTAAATAGCACACAATACTGCAAGATGCTTCCCCCGCAACATCACTCAGTGTTTGCAAGAATATCCACAAGGAGCCCACCTAGTGCTGTAGCTGTGCTGGCATTCAGAGGCACCGTGAAGTTTTCTTGTATAAAATTTCTCCAAACTAGCTGTGTGGCCCTGCGAAGCTCTTCGGCACTGTAAGTGTTAACACAGCACTGCCTGCCTGTGCTGTATTTTCTGGAGTACGATAATAAACCCATGACGGGAAGGTTCCACCAGGATCCCAGGCCTGGGAGGTATGGTGGTGTTACAACAGCAAGGTACGAGGCAGCTGGCTCATTGAGGGGAGTCTGCAGGGCTCTGAGCAACCGCTCGGCATGCGAGAGAGAGGGGCTTCTGGGGGCAAAATTACGGAAGCTGGACCACATAGAAGGCCTAGACAGGGTATTACTGGATTGCCTAGTAGTGCATTAGCACCTCAGAAAGACCAGAGTACTTTTGTGATCCTCCTCCTAGGTGTCTATTACCATCTTTGTTTAGCGGGGGAAATGTGGCTCTAAATCCCTTAGAAAGCTGTTGTTTAGACTAGGATGTAGGCTCCCACAGCACTTCAGGTGTTTCATGAAATACTCGCTGGAGATAGATCCTGTTGAGCCGTGCTGCAGATCTGTGGGCAATCTCAGGCTGAGACATTTAAGGTTTTCTTAAGTACTTATTTAATGAAAAGCACATTTCACATGTATATAGCATCCCAAGTTGTTCCTGCTCAACTACTGAGCTTTCAACTCTTTGAAAGTATAAGCATAGTTAGAACAAGCTGCCATCCTGTAGACAAAGCTTAGTTGGCACCAAGATGTAGTTTATGCAGTATTTATGTTCTCCCAGTAAACAAAGACAAGTAAAATGCTTTACTTGTTAAAATCAACTCAAAGGAAAAGCAAATGATGGCATTTGCTCTAATCATGTTCAATGTTCTGAAGATGTCTGCATGTTTCACCTTTATTCTAAGCTCTCCCTTATAATTTTCTTCTTATGTTTAATAGTGTGTGACTCTTGGTTCTGAGAATGCAGCATACAACTTTGTTTCAGGACTGTATTTAAGAAGAGTTCTCTCTGGGTTTCATAGTGATAATATTAAGTGCAGTAGGAGTGCTGGTTAAGTAAGCAGGAGGGGCCTGAGCTGACTAGTTTGGTGTTCATTTCTTTGTCAGCTGCCGTTGGAATAGTGTTCAGATTAATGTGATTACTCTTTGCAGTGGCTGCAAGTTCACAGACCAACTGTGCACTTGTATCAAAGCCATCAGAATGATTTTAGTGCAGGGTTCCTACCAGAATTATTTATATAAAATGCATTTGAAATCCTATATTGGCCATTTACACGTGAGGATTTCTATTTCAGGAAGCTTTGGACACAGCCAGGATCTTCAACTGCACCCTTTCCAAAAGATACAAGATCCTTTTAACATTTAATGATGACTGAGAAGGTGCTTAAAAATAACTTAGAAGCACAAAGCACATTAGTGTGGTCCCTACCAGTTACAGGATTGGTCTAACAGTTACATTTTGGATTCCATTTGCATTTCTTGTCCTTTCTTGCTTCGTGACCTGAGATGAATTGCCTAGTTCCCCTTGACAAATGAGCTTAATACTTATCTTATTGTCCTTATTTACATTATTACATTTAGGAGGTGATAGAACCTGAATGCATCTTCTCTGAGGAAAGAACTGTAAAACTCTGTGGTGGTCAGGTAATATAAAATATATCCTTCTACATGACTGCACATAGTATTATCCACTGTATAATTTGCCAGGTATCAATTCCATTTCACATGCAAAAGGTCCCTAGTTAATGATGGTATAAGTTCTTTTGGGAGGGATTATGCTTACATACATATTTGTACAATATCCAACATAATAGCAAGCTAATCTTGACTGCATCATTTATGCTTTGCTACAATTTATACAATATAGGTAATCAATTAGTCTGATTTTTCTGCATGCTGCTAAATGGAACATGAACAGCTCATAATGGGCAGCAGTAAATAGACATTTGTATGTACACAGGTACACTGTACAGTGAAAGAGGCATGCAGGAGACAAGGTGCTGAACAAAACAGCCCTGCATAAAAACAGGCATTCATTTAAAGGAAGAAAAATATTGCTGAAAGCTGCAAGATTATTAGCATTACTATGCATGAGGAGTAGTCAAAGAAGATGTTACAAGAGGAAGAAAGACATTATTCAAGTGTCTAAGAAAGACAGACCATCATCAGCAGTGGAGAGAGAAAAGGCTTCTGAAGGAATAGCATAGCATTTCAAACATTAAATTATAAGGGGACTGAAGCTTTAAAAGGTATGTTGGAGTTTCTGCATTATTTATTATTTGAGATTGCCTTTCCCCCCAAATGCTTAAGTTTTGTTCAAACAGAACAGAAAAGTCCCTTCCATACTTCTCCACTTCCCAAGGCTTTCTGGATACTGAGCCAGGTCTAAGTTTTGAGATATGATTTGCTCTAAGCAGACGCTGATTACCTGCAATGCTGCAGTGGGTTGGAGCTGCTCGTTAGAAAGGTTGGGGAAGCGAGAAGGATTTGGCTGCCGTTACCTCAGGAGCTTAGGAAAGTTGGGGTTTGAATTCATTATTATTTTGTATTTTTATTGCATCCATACCTCAAACTCCAGACACTGACAGGATTTCACAGTGCTGGGTGCTGTCCTTTCCCCAACACGGTTTAGGGCCTTGTGGACACCTTTTTCGAACCTAGCGCATAGCTGCACTGACAGTGCAGTCACTCAGAGTGCAGAAGCTTACACTAGGAAAAAGCCTGAGAAAGTATAGCTTGTATCAGTTGCCGCAGCAAAAGAAGCTGTATTGGTAAAAAGAAACTTTTTTTTCCCCCTTTTGCTCATATTACAGCTGTGTCTACATTAGGGCTTTTGCTGGCATAGCTGGAAAAAAAAATAAAATCACACTCCTAGCTGACAGGGATATGCTGTCAATTTTTTTAAATAGATGAGTCTGGAGTATTTCCACATGATGGATCAGTGTGTTTCTGTGTGTGGGGAAGGGGGAGGGGTGAACCTGTTTTAAAATAGAAGTGTCTAAAATTGGTTTGCACAGATACCCTTAAAATGGCAAGTACTGCCCTTTCCAACAGCTCCCCGCTTCCTGGCCCTCCCGTGCTCCTCACCCAGGCTCAGACCCCAGCCCTGTATTCCCTTCCCTCCCGCCTTGCCTGCCCCACGCCCCGGTGTGTCCAGCTGGGGACTCTCGCCCGCTGTCCTCGCTTCTCCTGCCTGGTTTTTGCCCTGGCAGCATCCCACCTCTGTGCCTCTGCCTCCTCTCCAAACACCTTCCCTGAAGCTCCGGCCCGTCCCTTCTGCCATCGAGGGCTGGCTCTGCTCCCTGAAGTGTGCGGTTCTTGCGTTCCTCTCCTGCTGCTGCTCCCAAGGCCTCTGTTGGGCGCAGAGGCTCAGGCTCTGTGCACAAACAGAAATCCTCCACGAGCTCTGTGCCATTGCAAAACGTTTCATTTCCTGCAGCCAAACTGCATGTTAAGTCAAAGAGAGAGCAGAGGGATTTCCATTTCAAACACGCAGGCAGAGCCTTTCCAGAACATCTGGAGAGTATTTGGAGAAAGAAATGGAGCTGTGATAAGATCACAGGAATAGAGCATGAAGGTCGGTTCTGTTGCTGCTTGTCCTGACCAGACAATTACTGATGTTTACCTTGTTCCAGCAGCTCAGGTTGGTTATGGAGTCCAAATGGCGTATCAAGGTATCATACGTACTAGCTCCTGGGGAAGGAATCAATCCCAGAGCTACTGTCATCTTTCTGAGTCACCTCTGGGCAAAAGTAACCACTTTGGTCCCTCAGATTCAGATGTCCGCTGAAGCGAAAGGAGTAGGGGTTGGCTGGTCCTCAGAGTACTCACACTCCTTTAAATGTACGATTCTGTGAAAATAAGTTGCTAAATAACCTGCACATGGCGTGAGGGAGTGCGGGGGTCAGAAGCATGCAGGCTCCTGAGCAGATAGCAGCCTCGACTCACCCACGTGTCAGCCTGCATAGCCAGCGCCCCAGAGTCCTTACTGATGGTGATTGCCGCTAAGCCACAGGTTATACACCTGGAAATTAGGCATATGTAATAATTTTTAAAAAGAGCAATGAGAGGACTTGTTTCAATTTTTTCTGAATGTGAAAGTTTAAGCATTTAAATAGCATTTAACCAAGTAACCCACAGCTCATTGGTATCAACTATTTGTTCAGAGTTTAAACTGACATTTCATAAGTATGTTAATTGATACTGCACTAACTTACTATAGGTATCTTCCTAAGTGCCAATTATCTGCCTCAACATTCCCCACAATTTAAGTTTGTTAGTAAGAAGCTAATTACACTAGTTTATTGCTGATGGAATTACATGAAGAGTAGATTTCACTCTTACATACTTATTAGACCTCAATAAGTGATCCTTAGCAGTCTGTTGCTATTCAATTAACAAGTAATAACTTCCTTAATGAATCTAATTGAAATGCTTATTTCAGTCAGGCACCTAATATAAAGTGCTTTACTTTGAACACTTTTCTGAGTGCTAGTCTTGTTTACTTAACAAGAACAAAATGGGGCCACTGAGGAAAACTGAGACTGTGATGAGAACTGAACCACTGTTGGTAAATACCTGCCAAACATGACCAGAAGTAATTTGCCAGGTGATTTCTGTGCTACAGAAATACCACGGGAATAAACCAAGATATTTCTCTCTGAGGGTTTAAATCCATGGAGGCGATTCTGCAGCATGAAATTCTTCTAGCACATTAGCTCTGCCTCCTGCAACGGATGTAAAACCGCTTGCTGCTCCGCTGGGAGCTGCGTAGCTAAGCTCCAGTGCGCTGCCGTGGATGCTGTCATTGAGTTCTTGCTACTGTTCAGCTTTCTTAAAAAGTCACTCCTTTTCCTTGTGAGTCTGCACGTTTGGCTTAAGAGAGCGATAGAAGTATGATGATGGCTATATTTAATGATCTAAAACTACCAGTATAATTACAGCCAAAAAGAGAGTATAACTGGAGGGTTTTATACTGTTCCATGAACTTCAGTGAGACTGACACTAAATGACCTTGAATTTAGTCTTTGCTCACAAGTGTAACCAGTGCTGAACTGTCTTGAGCAACCAGTCCCACAGGTAACAAACCCCAGTTGCTATGTGGAGACAGCTGCCTAAAAAAAAATTGGCCAAGAAGTGTACGCAGAGTGTCTGGGGCTGTGCACACCATACCTGTTAGGTTCCATACTGTTAGGTTGGGACGCTCCTTATGGGGAAGGGGAGGATTCTTGACTGGGATTTTGTAGTCTAGGAAATGATGACCTACTTTGTCCATTTATGGGATGGGAAGACCGAACAATGGTTGGCTTCTGAAGCTATTTTTCGTTTCAGGATTAAAAGTCTGGTTTCTCCTGTAATGAGGATTTAACAGATAAGACCTGTGTTTGTGGATAAATGCCAGGAAATCTTCTGAAGCAATGCTAACAAATTATTCCATTTGGCAACTTTAGTGTATGGGCAGTAACCTTTTCTCAAGAATTTTTAGCAGATAGATTTAGTGTCAAAAAAACCCATAATAGACTGTAATACCTTCTCCAGTCTATCAGGTTTGTTACCAACTTTTAAATGTATGCCTTCTACTCATTGAATTGAAAGACCTTATTGATCTCTTTGCAGCTGAACTGATTATTGGGGTAAGGGAGAGACTTCCTGAAAGAAGCCAGGACAAATTATTCTTTTAACATATTCTGATTTTAGTAAACTTCCATTTAACCTCCAGGGTTAATTAAAATAAAATAAATCGCTGGTTGGCTGGCATAGATTTATTAAATCAGACATAAACTGAGTTAATGTCAATTTTTGTAATATTCTTGGGGAAAAAAATCCACATAGACTTATTAGTATTCCAGAATTGCTTTATTTTAAAACAGCAGCCATAACAGCAAAGCAGCCCAACTAGGAAAATAACCCCCAAATGGAAACATATTCCACAACTTTGGATAGTTCAGGGACTTCATAGGTCTGTGGTTATCAGTTGAAACCCTGTCTTCATCATGGGGTATTAGCTAGTTGGTGTCTGTAGCTTATTCGGGTTCGAATTAGGGATTTGGTATGCTTTCCAGAGATGCCATGGTTCTTCCCTGTGCCTACAGGGTGAATGACACACATCATAGCTGGCGTCTCTGTTAATGTCTGAACAGAGAGCAAGGATTAAATGGGCCTAACAGCTGAGGGGATTTTCAAAGGCATGAGTGGTATTTAGACATGTATCTCCTGCTGGTTTCTATTGGTTTTCCAGACTTGCTGTGAGATTCCTGGTTTGGTGTGGATCTGTCTCCCCACTGCTCTCCCTGACCATGTTATGGACAAACTGCTTATGGGTGTTTGATGGAGATCTGGGGAAATTTTCAGAGGTACATATGTCAACACCCATGTGATATTGATGGGTTGGAGGAGCCCACGCTCAACAGGGAAGAGCTAATACAGAACCACCCTGAAGGTGATTCTTCATTCATGCTGTGATGAGCTTGGAGGTGAGAGTGGGTGGCATAACAAAGGTGCAGTCTGACTTCTTGAAGCTGGGCTCCTCTGACCCTGACTTAACCTTGCACCTGAAGCAGAGGGGAATGGGGCTAAAATATCCTATGAAGCAGCAGCCAGAGAGAGGAGAAGCCTTCACCAGAAGGACTTTATGAAAAACTAAATGAGCACTAAAATACCAAAGTGAGTCTTCAAGACAGATTAGTTATTGTCCTGTGCAGGACAAGTGAAACTATGTTTCAGAGAACACAAGGAGGAGTATAAAAAAAATCCAGCACTGGATTTAGATAGAAACTGCTGACATTGTTAACTGTGTGGCATTTGTGCAAGATTTAGTTAGAAGCCAACATCATAAAGCTGTCCATTCTGTCAGCCAGTTTCAGGGCAAACATTTTCTCCCCCCATCAAATTGAGATGACAGGTTTCTAAGCGGTTTTAGCCTGAAATGTGAACAAAAAGTGTATTTTTGGCAACTGATCTTGCTTTGTGTCCTATGTGATATTTTGTCCCTCCTGGCCTGAACTAACTTATGCAGTTAGAGCCTTTTGAGACACATCCTCTCCGTCAGACTATGGGGAGAAATTCTACCTGCAGTTTTGTTCCCGTGGAAGAAAAAAATCCAACCTTTTACCAAGTACTGCAGTTCAACTGAAGCTGCAGGAACTAGCAAGGAATCCTTGTAATATAGAACATATCATGTATAGTAAAATGTCATTTTCAAGTGCTTTCTGAACTAGCCATCCCAGTAATGAAGCAGCTCTGAAACATCACGTGACTTTCTCACAGTGTGTTGCACTCCATATAACCTCGCCTTTGATCATGATGTCACTTCAGATGAAAGACCCGCATGGAGAGTGTACGCTGTGTGTTAGGATCAGCTGATATCCTCTGGGATCTGAACAGTGAAGGACTATTTGAGATGTGCACTCTATGCTTGTCAAAAAGAAATAAGTACTGCAATAAAAATAGTAGTTGGATATCCAAACTCACCTCAGTCTGGGTAGAAGGAAGACTTCACCTTTATGCAAAAAGACCTGCTTAATCTGAAAGTTCTCCTAGAAAGGATTTTAAGGATGAGTAATCCTTTTTCCTGTCTTTCAGTTCAGGGTTCTAGTTGAACGCAGTGATTTCCTGAATGCTTGAGTAGCTCCAGGTGGCCCTGCTTGAGCAAGGGGGTTGGATCAAATGATCTCCAGAGGTCCCTTCCAACCTCAGCCATTCTGTGATTCTGTGATTTTGATATTTTGATACCCCTTACTTGAGTGAAACAAACACCACAAGACACCCTCTTCTGCTTCTGTTAGCACAAGCGGCTCCCACAGGACAGGCTCACTGTGCTCAGTGGGTGCCTTTATAGAGCTTTTCTCTTGTGCCTGGGAGCTTGGTGTTTGGCACCTTATATCCCAGTTAGGTGTAATATATTATGGGCTTTTCTAGTGAATTTAAAACCAGGCCAACTCACAACCACACACACTATGGTCCAGGGATGGCAAGAGGACTCCACACAGAAAAATGTCAGCTGGCCTAAGCAAGCCTGTTTAAGCTCCCTTTGCAGTACCTGCTGGAAAACCCTCCCAAACCAGAAAAAAGCAGACCGGTCCCGCAGAGGCATTTTTCTTACTCTGAAGCCTTGATCTCCTTATCAAACAAACGTGGCCAGAGATTATCTTGGGGCTGCATCCTGTTACAGCAAATGCTTTCCTGCAGCTGTGCATCCCATTTTGCTTTGGCCTTGCTCATACCTCCTTAGCATTTGCTTTCTGGGAACGTCTGCGTGATTGAGGGTGAAGGCCTGGACCCATGCAGCTCTGCCATCTCATTTGATGGAGTCAGTATTTCACCCACACTAACAGTGACAGAGACTGAAAGTCAGAGCTGCATGCACAAGCTTTCATAGAAATCAATTCTCACATACAGCATTAATATTGGGAGTGCTGCTTGCTCACCTAATCGTTGGCCAGGCACAATAACCTGTGACTAATAGCCATTCACGGTTATACAGCACGGCCTGATTATAAAAATTTGCCATTAGTCCATAACAAAAAAAACCTCAAGCTGTTAATTGACCAACATGTATTCTTGAGGAAATCGGAGTAATCGGATAGATATTCAATGCACAGAAAGGGAAGGTACAGCTAGCTTGTGCATTGCTTTTATGATTCATCTGCTCTCATCTACTTCTGATTATTTTTTGCTCATGTGGGACCAGTATTGTAAATCAAAGATTTGAGACATAAGCCTATGCTTAAAATGACCCATATTAAAAGCCAGTTGCCACCTTTCTTCTCTTGCTAGGCAGCCATCCATTTCTGTGCAGGAATAGACGTATGTTAAAGGCTGTCATACAGCTACAGAAGCCACCGGGTTAGCTCATGGTCTGCCTTTGCCAATGGTTAAGGTCAGCTGCTGGAAAAAATTACAAAACAGCTATTACAGCCAGGTATGAGCCTGCAGAAGGGCCACTAGTGAGAACTGTTACTCTTCGCTCATTTTAGGGCAAGTCAGTGGGACTCTGCCCTGGAAAAACAGCCTGTGATTTGCAAAACAAGGACAGCAAGCTGTGTGCAGGTCAGTTTAGGGCTTGTTTGGGTTTCTTTGGCTATTCAAGTTTTCCTGTTGTAAACTTCCTTTTTTGTTGACAGATGGGGACCATTCTTGAAAGTGGTCAGGACAACTTATCCATGTGGTAGGTTTTCTTCTCCTTCCCTACCCTTACAGGCGCTTGAGCAACACTCTACCTGGCTGACCGGAAGGGCAGAGGCACCAGTCTGACCGAGAGGATGCAGCATCACCATTGCAGCCCAAGAATTCTCAAACTGTACCTAAACATGGTCACCCTCTGGCATGTCCACTCTGGTCAGCAGCCTTCACTGTAGGACACAGACTTGGATCTAGTTACGCTTTTAATGAGCAGAACTCAGAGGAGTTGTGGGGATTGTAGGAAAAAAGCAAGCAAGCAGACCATAAATCAGGTCACTGGATGAATTTAGAATCCACTAATAAAATCAGAGCTTCCAATAAATTTCACTTCAGGCAGAGTAGAAATGGTTTCTCAGACAACAGTTCAGGACAGATTATAATTTCAGATGTGTGTCAGGCCAGTGCAATATGTCCACAAAAATGTCTGCAAGCAGGCAGCAATGGCTGGTCTGGAGTCAGGCCCTCGCACCAGTTGCACTTTAGTGTGATTGACTAAAATGGTGAGAATCTCTGGTTCTCTGAGCAAAGCTGAATCTAATTAAATATTTAATGGAGTTTTTTTTTTTCTTTTTCTTCCAAATCCTTTGGTTTCTTGCTCTTTCATACTGTGCTATGATGACATTTGAACAACAAACGCAGTCTTGGTAGGTTGGTCTCCTGGTATTGCTTTTTATATGAAAAGCTTGCACATCCCAGCTGAAGTCCAGATGCTGCATTTATGAGGTATTTTGTCATGATCAATTTTTAAAAAAATATTTTTCCATCCCATGAAATTAATAGGCACCTGGGGAAATACCAGCCAACTCCTCCCCACTCCTGCAAATACTAACCTTTCCCAGATGGGAAGGGATTTTGCTTTCCCTTTATTTACCTGCAAGATGTCCTTGCTGGTGCTCAGAATCATAGAGAGAGAGAATGAAAAAATAAGAAAACCTTCATAAGTGGAAAACGTTACAAACAGACCAACTGCACATACTCCAGCTAAGAATGCTGCTTTCTGAGGCTCCATTATGCTGAATAAACCCTGCATAATCTTCCCAGGGTCACAGAGTGAGTCATTAGCAAGATGGCATTAAGACAGAGGCATCCTGATTTTTGTAACTACTCTGATTACTTTAAGACCCCAATTTAAAAGGCCATAAGTTTGTGCTGGCAGCACAGTCATCTGGATAACTACTCATGGCTTTACAAATTGGTTTTCTTGCAATCATCTCACTGCTATGGGCCAGCAGCCCTTTTTTGTTTTGTCTGTGGTCTGTTCAAAATGATGTTTGGTTTTTTGTTTGTTTTTTCCCCCTCTAGAAAAAACAAAGGAAGCCAGATTTGAGCAGGAGCCTCTCCTCTGCCTTCACATGCCCACACCAGGACTGTGTGCACCTCTCTGCAGCCCTGAGCGCTCTGGGCCTGGGACCTCCCCTTGCAAGCACATATTGCTGCCCGCCGGCATCAAGCACCCTTCACAGACTCATCAGCTAGCGCTGCAGGTACAGACTGTTCTTCACCAAAGGCTTTAGGTTGCTTAAAACCAACTAACTGACCCAGGAGAGCATCTGAGAAGAAAAACTGAAATTACCTTGATTTCTTTTCTTGCTAAGCTTTTCCTTATTGTTGCAGTTGCCTTTCAGACTGGGGAGTCTGTAGGTGGCTGCCTTGGCAGCATCATTAAAGACAAAGCAATGTAAAAGCAGCTGTTATGGCTGGTTAGCCTTTGGCTGCCCCATTCCCTCTCTGTTATGAAAGGGAGCGTTATTGTTGTACTTATTTTTCTGAGAAAGGGTGACTATTTGTTTTCATAGCCTTCTGTGGTGTTTGCACCCACTATGTAGCCCAGCAGTATATGTCAGGAGAGATGATTGTCTGGCTGGACCTAGCCAGCCACCACCACTCTGGTTAAGCAAAAGCTGGTTCAATGTAGACCAAAACAAGTACCTGCAGAAAATGGTCACTTGACACCTTTTAGATAGAATAAATCCCGAGATTTTTCTGGATAAAATTATCCCATCTCTTGTGTTGTAGATGCACATTTATATGTCACTAACTGTAACATCTCATTACGACCCTTAATGCCTGGCTGAAAATTATTCAAGTAGGTGTGCTTCAAAAGGTACTGCCCCTTCAGACAGGGAACACCTTGAGCCATACCAGCTGATGCTTTCATATCAAAAGCATAGTTAAAGTGGAAAAGCAGCACAGGCTTGCAGCATATGACAGCTGTATGTGTTTGACTCTTCATTTCATATATAAAGACATGCAAAGGAAAAAACCCACATCAATAAAGAGAAATCTAAATTTGCTTCTGCACTAGAGAAACAATATGTATTGAGCCATGTCATGGTTTAACCTGGCTGGCAGCTAAAACAACCACACAGCCTTTTCTTCACTGCCCCCATCCCAGTGNAATGGTGCCCCCTCCCCCCCGCCCCCCCCGCGGGGGGGGGGGGGGGGGGGGGGAGAAAAATGGAAAAAAAAAGGGAAAACTCGTGGTTTGAGATAAAAATAGTTTAATAGGACAGAAAAGGAAAATGATGATGATAACTATAATAACAACATATACAAAAGAAGTGATGCACAGCACAATTACTCACCACCTGGAGCTGATGCTCAGCTAGTTCCTGAGCTGTGCCACCTCCCAGCCAATCCTCAGTTATACCCAGACCAGGACATCATATGAGCTGGAACAGTCCTGTGGCCAGTTTGGGTCAGCTGTCCTGGCTATGTGTCTCATCCCCTTCCCCTCCCCCCCACTTCTCGAGTGCCCCCCGCCCGCCGGCGCGGACGAGAAACT
>VXBL01000838.1:368202-400134 GCA_013400195.1 Aramus guarauna | reverse complement strand
TTTTTTTTTTTTTTTTTAGCGCCCTGATTTTTTTTCCCTTTGAATTTTTTTTTTTTTTTAGTAAAATACAAGTCGGTGCCACTCTATTGTTGTAACATGCACAGTAATTTCAAATGATTAATACCTTGACAGCATAATCTCATAACAAATAATTTTTACCCATTATCTAAAATCAGCTTTTAATTAAAATATTTGGTTTTGATATTAAGTTACCCTGATTATTTTAAAATTACATGTGATGTTGGCAACATGCTAAATATATGGCATGTACATTTCTGTTAGGCTTTACTGTCTGCCTGAATTGTGAATTTCAATTATTAAGCATTAGTAAGTATTCAGGAATGTCCTGCTATGCAAAGTTGGCAATTAATTTTGCCAGGAATGATCTCTATCTTTTTGTAGCCTACATTTTAGCAGGAATGCATTATCTTCTTTCACAACTGTACTGTATTTGCACAATTTGGGTTTTTTTTTCTCCTCTAACCTCGACAAAAAAGGTTCACAGGAACCACAGCCTAGCTGAAACCTGGCTCAAGCTCCAATAAAGGCTTCATACAGGTAGATGTGATGTATTTGCAAAGTCAGTGCATCTTGGTGTGTCATATGGGCAACCCTGACTCTATCCTACCCTTTCCCATTGCATGCCAGTTGTTACTTTGACATTTCATATTTAACTCAGGAGGCTGAAAGTCTTCTGCAGACACACTTGCCCTCAAGAACATGCATGTCAAGGTGTGGCTGCGATGAAAATGGAAGGACACTGATGTGTGTTGCCAGTCACTTCTGCCAGTCCTCTGTCAGGCTGATGAGAGGATGTCTCTGTGCCTTCTTCACAGAACTATTACAGGCAAGCAGCGGTTTCCTCTATTGCAATTCCAACAACAATGCACTTAACACTGGCTTCACTAATAATGACATTAGCCACTCAGTACATTGGAATATTTTATTTTGACTTTACATGCGGTGTTAAAAACCCAAAGAACGTATTATTTACACATCCACAATACAAGTTTACAAGATATCTATACATGTTAAAGTACTCTATAGTATAGAGCAGCTTCATTTAAGGGTTACTTTTTTTTTATGCCGTACCATTAAAAAAGATACAATCTGCGTTTACCTTTGCACAAATGGATAAAGCATCTTTTATTATTAAATTAACAGAATAAGGACTAGGTTGAATGTTAGAAATTTCAACATAAATACTGAGAGAACTCACATTACCATCTACAAGGCAGCACAATGTTACAGGAGGTTATCAGGGTTCACATACATTTATCTTTCGGTTTCACACAAGTCTGTATTAATTAATATTTGTAAAGTGAATTCGGATCAGTTTGTGTCTTTTGACAACTGAGTACGGTTTTAATAGTTATTAATCATCTGTAGTGTTTTAGTTGCAAGACAGAAGTGTTTAGGAAGAGAGATCATTGATTTTTGGATCCAGAGGTCTCAGGAAATAAATGTCCCTTACAGCCTTACGAGAAAAAAATGACTACTTCTATCCTTTATTCTTTGTTCTGTAACAGAGATCCAGTTTTCAGTGAGTAACCTTTTCTCCCCTTTGAACACATAATATATATCTCCACCGTCTCTGAAACCCACTGCATTTATTTGTCCCGCTAATTCATGAATATTCCTCTGCCATAGTTATTTCTATAGTTATGTTCAATAAACAATGTGGTAGTGTGTAGTTTGCAAGCTAAAATAGCCATCTGTGTTGAACATCAGCTGCAAGTAGATACTGTAAAACCTACTAAATAGCTTACACAACTTTAGCAGGTGTTCCATTACCCTAGAAACCTCATTTGATTTCACATTATAACTGTTTGATCCTTCGGAGAGCTGGAGTGGAATGTTTATCATGGTAAGGTGATTTAATGCTGCTGTCTTCTTGGATTGTAGGCTGCCTTTAGTTACCATTAATTATTCTTGCTTTTTAGCTTTTTTTTTTTCTTTGGGGGGGGTGCTGTTGAGAGGTTTTACAACTGGCACTCGGGAGATATGTGCTATAGTGAGAAAACTTGACAGATTCATATTTTTTTAGTACTTTTATCATTTGCATGAATAAGGCACAAAATGCACAGATTCAGGTAAACTCACACATATTATTTACAGAATATTGTCATTACCTGCATGACTTTGGAAAAAAAAACCCCTTACATTACACAACAAAAACAAATTGATTGCACTACTGTTGAGTTTTCACAGACTGCTTCTGCCAGGCCAATTAATGTTTCCTCTTTTTTTTTTTATTGACACGAGTCTATCAGCGTGTAGGGCATTATTAAATGCAACAAAACTGTAACCTTCTCCAGTTACACAGGCCTTTGCCAAGTGAATTATTAGCTGCCCTCAATGAGAAGTACAGGGGCTCAAGTTCACAGTGGCCAGGTACTGGATGGAGGCACTGTGGAAACACAGTAAAACTCCTCCGTTCCAGCCCAAAACACTAGATTTGAAATGCACAGCTCTGAATCAATAGCAGCACAACAGAGTTATGAAGAATTAAACATATCTGCACTCTTTCACTGGGAGACTATTTCATCAAGGCGTTATCATTCAGAAGGCTGGCAGAGATGCGCAGTTCGTCCTTAGCTGTCTCCAAACTGAACCCAACGGGCTGCAGAAGGCAGAGTCATCTGTTTGTTCAGTCATGCTCAATGTAAACAATTCCATAGCATAGAAGATGCAATGGGAATCTAAGTACATCCTAGCGTGTACAGTACACACGCACATCCACACACACGCACAGCTTGATCTGTGGCACAAACAAAATGCCACACACATGGAGAGAAAAAAAATAATAATGCTACAGTTGGGCCAGAGACTGAATTCCAGCAAATTGATTATTAACCCAGATATTCATCGAGACATTACCATTTTCTGACATTTGTGCAAGAGGCAAGGTGAATGCATACATATTAAAATGTTCACATTTAATGGGAAGGACCACGCTTAATGGCAGTCTAAAATGGAACCCATTTTTCAAGTATTTGCTTACTGATTTTTTTTTCCCAAGAACTTTTTTTTTTAGCTAGTTAGAACAGTAAAGTAGCCCCCACCCCATTGTGCTACATGTCTCCTTAGCTCCAAACAAAAGAAATGTAATGACCAGCACTTTCCTTTGTTGTTTTTTTTTCTTGTGTTTGTTCTTAGCAAGTACAGGAAGTCTTGCTATAGCTACATGTGGCAAGACACAGATGTTGCTGAAGTAAAGACAGTTTCTTTGGCCACTTTGTTCTCTTTAATAACAAGCAAGTCTCTGTCTTATGTGTCTACCACAACATCATCCCACAACCTGTACAGGTCAACGCCACGCTCATTTTTAGCACAGTCCTAGTAACTGTATTTGTTCAGTGGTCTGACTGAAGTCGTCTGAGGAACGAATGAGGGTTTTGGTGGCACGTCGGGTTTTAAGGAGGGTGTCCGCTTTATTCCTGTACGAGGAAGGGTGCCATTGCTCGTGTAACTGCTTTGCCTGGACAAGGAAGGCTGGAGGTGAACGCTGACAGGCGTCCCTTGCATGTAGTCCATCTTTGTGCCTGCCGTGGGAGGCATGTACCCCCCACGATTAATACTAGGCTGTCTGGATAATAAAACACCATTTGGTGAGTTTAAGTTTTTAGGAAGGGCAGATATTGAATGCCTTTGTGAAGAATTTTTGTGATAACCCCTCTGCCTTTCCAAAGAGGTCATTGGTACTGCAGGGGTGGTGGGAACATCCACTCGTTTTGTGGGGCTGTTTCTCGGAAGAGTTGATGGAGGAGAGTATAAAGACGCCTCCCTGTTGGGAACCTTAGGTGGGATCTCAGACATATTTCCCATGGGATCCAGCATTAAAGTCTGGTGGGCCACTTGAATATCTCCCATAATTGCTTTGGGATTACTAGTAGTTTCATTTAAGTGTTTCAGAAAATCATTCAGGGTGTTCCTGGAATCAACAGACCTCCTGTGGTCTCTTTTGCTGGACGGTTTCGTAAGCGGATGATCAGTATGTTGCATCTTTTTGTCTGCCTTGTGCGCATTAGAATTTGAGAAAGACGTATTGTAATCATGGGTGGCGTTGGGCAGAACGATAGCACTAGGAATATGTCCGTGACTTAGAGGAGAGTGGGGTGGAGGGCTAGAAGGAAAAAACTGAGGGCTTTTCAGTGGGGTTTCCTTTCGTGAAGCATTGAGGTTACTATGCGCTTTGTCCGATTGACTCTTCATAGCCTGCAGAGTCTTTTGTTGAAGAACTGGTGTAGATTCAGGAGTTGGAAGCGCAGCTAATTCTGGAGGCTGTCCCCTGTGGTCCATCATCATGGACTTTGTATCACCGTTTGGTGGTAACTCCTTCCTGCTAGTCAACAGGTTTGTGTAAAGTTTGGGTGAATCAATGTTTTGCTGATATTCCTTGACGGGACTATCAAACAGCCCATTCAGTTTAGCAAAGCTCCCACTGGAGTCAGTACAGGACTGAGCTGATTCTGCATCTTTGTGTATTTTTCTGGATTTCCGTACAAATACATCCCGGTAACAGTAAACGGCCACTCCCGCAATAAAGGCTCCCAGGACAAAAGCGGCAAAGACACAAGTGATTAGGACATTCATATGTACCATTTGGTTGGACTCTCCCGATTGTACTTCCCACCTTACACCTGCAAAAGACATGCAGTATATCGTAAATCTACATGTACTTCATACAGATACATTTCAGAAGGCAGCCTCCCTCGAGGAAGTGTCTTTTAAGTGTTTCTAAGTGCCCTGTGTCTAGTGTTAGTGTGACTCAGTTGGATCCTGCGATCCACAGCACTGGTGAATGCAAATAATTTTATAAATAAAAATGACTGTGTGAGCATTGATCAGTCTAAATGAAGACTGTCTGTTTTCTTTGATAACGAGGAATGCTTGTTGAAGCTTCTCTCTTCCTATTATGTTCAGTTTAGTTTGTCCCCAAATTTCCTTTAAGGCTCACAAATAGGGGCCTGTATGTTATTAACATTAATGATTTCTGCTGGAAAATTGAGGTTAGAAGGTGCTACTAGGCCAGACAGCAATTAATAACTCATGGATGGATTTCTCTCTCCATTTTCTGCCACACTCATAAATCAGTATCAAAAGAGAGATGGGATTATGCAAATGTTGTGTAAAACTGTATAATGTACATACTGCATTGTTATAACTACATTAATGTGATACAGTGCAAAACTTGTAAATTAATGCATCCATGGGTTGCTAGCCTTGGAGTGGCACAGCTGGCATTATATAAGTGTACCATTTTTGAAGTTCAAGATTATGTCATTCTATCAGAGCACTAATTTTTCTTTTTTTTTTGAGTCAATAATGAACATAAATACTTGCATAATATTAAAAAATCCCCACAACTCACAAGGTTACGTTATTAGAGAATGATAAAATTTAGAAAACTTAGCTTAGACCAAGAAATTGAATACTGGATTAGTTTTTTATTTAAGTATTAAGAAGCTCCCTTTGTTTTTTGAGATTTTTAAAGCAACCACAGACATCTTGCAGCTAAGACAATGTTAGTTTTTAATGGAAGTAATTCTGTTAACTATCCCAAGGGATGTTAAAATGAAAGAGCAAGAGCGATGGAACAGATTCACTTTTGTTAGAGGCAAGGCCTTCGAACATTGTTAATGTTCAGGGTTATAGGTTTTAATGGCACTGTGCAGAAGAAGAAAGAAAACATGAGTAAAGTTCACTAATAGCTGTAACACAAAATGTGATTCAGAATCAAGAGCAAATGATAACAAAAACTTAAAGCAAAATGGAAAATAACTGTAACAAATTAAAATGACAAATGCACTGCCATAATGGCCGATAGGAAACCTGATATGTTTTGGTGAATGGTAATAAAACATGAATGGTTTTTGGCTGGTGAGATTTTCAGTAAATACAGAATTGTGCAAACATGTCTGTCACCTGGCTATTCTGCGTACTGCTTGTGGTAAGTTTTAGTTATGGGATCAGAAGCTTCTAGATTCTTTGGTTGACTGCAATAGTCCTACTGAATTAAAGTCTTTGTTGTTCTAAGTGCCTAATCAAAGGTTCACTTAGCTGAAAGAATGGCTATAGGAAGATGAACTACATGCAGAATATATTTCTTTTTGTGCTCGGCTTAAAACTTATGTGTGTCTATGTACTGAGATAATCTGTAAACTGATGCTCATACCCACAGAATAAAACTTCAGCACATCCTCACTCAGATCTGATCCACGTTCTTCAGAAACATGCTGCAGGCAGCCAGAGTTTGGGATATGTCCCATTTAACGCATGGATCTGTCATGGAGCTGTGCTTTGTTTTCTGCTCCCATTCTCCACCTCCTCCCAAAAACACCCAACATCCCCAAACCAAATGGAAAAAACCACCCCATTAAGCTCTTGTAAGCAACTATTCACAAGGACTAATAGTCTTACCCAAACTAGCCTGGTTTAAAAACAACCACCAGAGGTGCAGACAAGTCTTGAATGTAATTTTTTTAAGTGCACCTAGAACTCTGACTGATTTTAATAGGAGCTTTGGACGACTCCAGGAATAAAAGGCTGAGCTTATTATCTGTGTTTCCCATTATAAGCTCTAAGCAGCACTTTGCACACCAGATAAGTCGGTATGAAAAACATGATTGCACTGTCTGCATATTCACAGGAAATGGGTGTAAAATATAGCCCAAGAATCATGGCTGTTACATTTAAGCCTTAGACAATGCTGAGACTATCAGGTTTCCATTCAGCTGCAATGTATTCCCTGGTAAGGCCTTACCCTTTGGGACACCTGATAATGGATCAGAATAATCAGAAGTGTTTGGGTCATCTTGAACTACAAATTTCCGAGAGCCAGTCACTTTAGGTTTCCAGGAACCAATCACTTTAGGTGATATAACTGGGATACTTGCCATTGTGGTAATAGAAGCTGAGGAGAACTCCATGTCTGTGGTGGCAAACAGATTTTTATTAATGTGTATTACAGTCAGGCTTTCCTCACTGTTTCATGGCACATCTAAGCTATAGCTGGAGACAGTATTTAATGGGAATTACATGTCAGAGCAAAGTGTGACCCCCCACACTCTGCAGAAGCACAGAGGGCTGATTAAAATCAATTGGTTCGAAACTTTAAGTACAAAAAAAAAATACATTCCAATATCAACAGCTGCTAGCCAAAAAGCCAGAGAAGTCAAACATGAAAGCAGTGCAAAAGTTAAAGTAAGCAACTGGTGGAGGTGAAAAGCACAACTTATTTTACTTAATTGCTATATTCGTCACTGGAGACAACATACTTGGCTGCCTTTTAAACATCTTCGGAAAAAAAAAGAAGTTACTTGGAAAGATACACGCTTATGACAGGTTATGCTTGAGAAACCAGATCAGCTCCATTAGTGCTATTATGGTATACCAGGAACTGCTGAATGAGCCATTTCTACAGGTGGGGATGAAAGAAATGTTTTTAACCTCTATTTTGTAATGGTTCCTAAGGAACAATGTTGCATAGATTCTGGCTCCTCTGTAGTACATTTGCTGAACAGAACCACCATAGCCTATGTGAAAATACACAAGAGGAGGAAACACATCAAATTGGGTTTACAATCCAAAGTCTACTTTGCACACTCAAGTATTTTGTGGTCACTGTGCCAGTAGGTTTAGGCATGAATGTCTATGGCTTGAAATATGACTTTGAAAGCACACTCATTCAGGACCTGAAAATAAGGTTCAGTTGTATCTGTGTCCTAAAATATTACTTTGGAAATTCAGTTGATAAAGTAAACACTCATGCAAGCAAGGTAGCATTTCCATGTAACACAGCTGTGTTCTGTTTTGCTTTCCTAAGTGAGTCTCTAACTTACATTATGGGTAAATATTTGTCTCAAACATTACTTCTCATCAAGTTATAGAAGTGCAAATATCAGAAACCAAAACACAAAATAATGTTCTTGTTCTTGTTCTTGTTGCACTGTTATAAATTTAACATACAAACAGATGATGTTCATGTTTGTCAGTCAGAAAGGTGCCCTCGGTTTGAAAGCAGAGACCAAGTCCCGGGAGCAAAGACTGGAAAATAAGTCTTGCTCCTGTTGAAGTCAACACAGGTTCTGCTTCTGAGTTCAAAAGAGGCGCACTGAGTCGTGTCTCCCTGAACACCAGGGGTTGACGGTGAAAACACTATTAGAAAAATCACTGAAGGAGAAAAGGATGTGAAAGTCCATCTGACAACAATGCATGAAGTTTTTTCTAAGCCACCTTTGTCTACACAAGTCCTCATTCGGCTACACAGTTTGTGATGTTAAATTTTTCCATTAACACAAACTACTTAAAACATTTCAAAAATATAAAAATACACATTTTAGAAAATGTGTATTTGTGCAAAAAGCTTGCCGGGAAAGAAGGAAAAGAGGAAAGGAGAGGTAAGGAGGAAGATGATGAAATTCTGCCATTCATCTACTAGAGATGACCGATAGGGGCATTCACAAATGCATGGCTGGGGATAAAGAGTAAAGCTTAGTGGACTTTCGTGCATGAAGATGTCATCTATGTTAATCAGGCTCTTTAATAAAAGATGTCTCAATAAATAATGAGCTGTTAACATGCGGCTACACAGGGTGAGAGTGCTGAGTGAGAAGAGTCTGACTATCTTTACCATCAGTGGGAACATGAGTAAAAGCACAGAAATGGAGGATTGCCAACTGTGCAAAAGGAAGGAAAAAAGGGCTGAAAATGCTGAACTGAAGGAAAGTAAAGGTCATTAATTCAAAAAAATTAAAAAAAACTAACCAGATGTTGGGTCGCCAAATATTTTGTAATCTGGTGTAGCTGTAGTAGGCAAAATTTCTAAAAGAATTAAAGGAACAAGTAATCAGTAAAAAGTAACAAAAAGAAAGCAAAAGATCTCAGACCTGAGTAATGGAAAATAAAAACTAAAATATTACTGCTCACAAAAATTAAATTCTTCAATACTTTGCTGTAGACCCCAAATAGTTGTAAACTGGTGAAGGAAAGACAAAACTCTGCCACCCAGGACCAAAAAGCTCAGCTTTGTGAACATTCACAGTAACGCCTGGTGATGTGTTCATCATGTTACTGAAAAGCTCATAATAAATTTAACATCCATAGTGAGGTATGGCCACAGACTACTGTTGAGACATTGTAAACGAGCACCTACGACTATGCCTTACCATGGCAGTCCCCAAGCTGCGCTGTGTTGCCGTATTCGACATCTTGTACGTATCCTCCGGTGCTGTGGTTGTATGAAACAAACAAAGAGAACCTGCAATTAACAGTATTAGTAGGGAAACAAATGGTGATTTTCTTTTTCTGGAAGCAGCAAATGGAAACATATACAAGAGCGAGTGCATGGCCCAAAAAAATTGTTTTAAAAAATGCGCACATTAGTTATAACGAGGCTTTAAAACTCTATATATGTGCTTATGCCAGGAAATAGGCAAAAAAAAAAAAAAAATTTTTTTGCAGCAACTTCATCATATCTTCTAAATTGGGTGTGCTCTTGGGTTTACATAGAACGATCCAATTATGCTAGTTTACACTGACCTGCTACAAAGGCCTCTTTTTAAGATACCACTGCTAATGCCCTGCATATTACAGACTTGATTTGTGCAAAATGCCTTTGGTATGCATATGCATCACCCCAGCTCCAGCGCGGAGGTAAAATCTTACTCTTTTCCCACTGTGCATCTTGTGCTTTCTTATTTGCAATTGACTGTGCCCTGACCGTGAGCATGCCTGGGAGGGGTTACTGCGTACTGTCCTCTCTGAGCTGCTCAGGTTTGCAGGCAGCAATTTCTTGCCTTCCTGCTTCCAACTGCTCTTCCTACAGGTCTGCTTGTCCTCCCACACACATGTAAAACTCCCACTGAAAGCAAGTCTTCACCTACAGATTGCAGAATGAGGTCAGACTTTAGCATCCTGTTCTCCTACATATACGGTACACTGAAAAACCATCCCTAAAACCATAGAGATTTATTAATTGAGTGCAAGGGAACAGGCGCAGGATATGAGCTCATGTGGTCTACAAAGCATATGTAGAGATGTTGTGCTAATCTGAAAAGCAGTACTTACAGCATGCCTGGTGTCACTCTTCCACATGCCTCGTGGTCTAACCAGCCACAGTATGGGTCTCGTGAAGCAATACATGCCCTTGCAAGAGAAAAACCCCAAAAAATCATGCATTTTTTACTTCCTTCCCAAGAGATGTTGGTGCCCTTCCTTTAAGGGGGAGTTCAGGAACGGGGCCGTACTTTTTACATGACCCGTGACGCTCACACCGACTCAGAGGAATTCTAATGACGCAGCTGGAGAACGCCACGAACAGAGCATGGTGGTCTCTATCCAGCTGAAGGGAAATGACTCTTCTGTCCTCCTCGCTCTCAGCATTACACCTGTTCAGCAAAAATAATGGAAGGCTATTATTTGAGTAACTGTAGTACTTTGTGCTTTGCTTACACTGCAAACATTTTATTTATGTATTGTCTATGTAGATACTGAAAAGAGACCTTTTATGTATGTAAATGTAACTTACTAGTCTTTGCTGAATGATTTCCAAACGAACCTATGGGTTATCAAATGCCAGCTTCTGGCTCTTATTTACAGCTAGGTGACAATTTTGCTGAACTATGTAGGAAAAAAACCCAAATCCATTTTCTTTATTCTCTTGGCATAAATATCTTGACAGAGCAGAACAGGAGTCTTGTATTGGATGCCTGTAGAGTCTAACTGGAACGCTTCCATTCACAAATTCTTTGCACCAGAATAAACAAGTTTAAAATGATTAGATGGAGTTTATACATTATTGGTCACTCCTGAGTAACCCTCAAGATAAACCCACATCACTCCTTTTTAACAGCAGCAGATAGTTCTGACGTTTCGTACTCAGGAAGAAGTGTATCTATTTGCGGAAGAACTAGACTGTATCATTGACGTCACCGGAGTGGAATTAGGCTGTTCACTCAACCCATGCAAAATGGCAAGTGATCAAATATTTTCAGGTTATTCAACACGAGGAACACCGTGAAATGACAAACAAGTGGTGATGTTGGGGATAATGAGTTGGGTTTCGTTTACAGTGATTATTTTTTTTTTTAGCCAGGTACCAAGGGCTAGATGAAGAGCTTACGTGTTCTGGTAATACTTACTTTGCATGATTATAGGCTTCAATCTCTTCCAGTAATACGCTGTCATTCAAAGAAAAAGGCCGGGTCTTTGCCAAGATCTTAAGTACTACTCCTGCTTCGGAGCCAACAAATATGACTGTGTAGTTCTGGTAGGGTCCAGCAGCATGGTCTACAGCAATAGCTGTCAATCGGTATCTATCAAGACCAAAAGCTCTATCATTAACAGCGTGTTTTCTTGTTTTCTTTTTCACATGCATTATATTTGAATGGTGTCATACCTAACACGTGTTTTGGTAAACCAGGGCTCTTCAATGACTGAAGGAACGGCTGAATCCATCAAAGGATGAGATTTGATGAAGGAGAGTGTTTCATCTGGGAAATCAATGGAGGTTTTGTAAGCCTCTGCTAGGCCGTGTTTTGCACAGCAGCCAGGTCTGAAAGGAGAACAACATTGTTTTCCTCTTGGTATTTTAGTTAATGAGAGAAGGCAGCCTGCTAATGAGCATCCTTACAGCTGAAGTGTAAAGCTCTGCTTCAGTTTTCACCCGACAAGACACTGAAGAGTGCAGCTGATTTAAGGTAGCTCTTCACAAAGACAATATTATGGCATCATGAGTAAGAACCTTTTACCTTGGCTTTGGTACTTTGTCTTCAGGTACAGCTGTCCAGACAGAGTCAGGAGTCTTTTGTTCTTTAAACCTCCCTTTGAAGACTTTCTCAATATCATCCATGCTGAAAGCACACACTGCTGAACCAGGGATGCTGTAAAATTAGAAAAATAGTTGCACGAACTCAGACTACAATGGCACCAATCTTAGTGTAAGAGAGAACCAGAGAACTACCTTTGATGTAAGGTTGCTCATCTCTCACCTGTTAAGCTGTGTAGTGAATACACCGACAACTGTGGGGACTCCATTGATTTCTATTATGTCTGTGATAGACTGCAGAACATCAAAGTAGAAGAAAGAATCCCCAGGAACTGAGCAGTTGAGCCGAGCTTTCAGAAAGGATGTCCAATGTTTCTCCAGGACTCTTTGGGAACCCCCCATGTCATTTTTGCATATCCGTGCCACACGGGAATACACAGCCTGTGAAGGGCAAAAAACAAAAAAAAAAAAGGAAAAGGGAGAGAGGCTTGAGAGAGGCCAGGAAAACTGTTTGTTTCTGCTCTGGTAATAAACCACCAAAGATAATTTTGTTAACAGAATGCTGCCATTTATCTGCACAGAAAGGATGAAGGTAAACAGTGTTTACCTTGTAGTGCACAGGCATTTTAATATATCACCAAGCAAATGCAACTCTGCAGCTTGTCCCCACCCTTTTTCCCTTTAAAATCATATTGTTAGTGAGATTTAAAGACTTTAATTAACCATGTGTAAAGGATTTAATAATTTATTATAGAATATCCTTCCATGGTGAGGCATGAGTATTATACTCTGCACTGGCATGACTGAATTATTCAATATCCAGGGACATTAGAGAAACTTCTCTGAAACTCTTCTTTTGTGTTGTTTTCTTTTGTTTCTTTAATAAGCATGAAAAACCCCTCAGATTTTCCATTACTTGCCACAAGTGTTAAGGCAACAGCAACACTAAGGCAACAGCAATACTAAGAGATACCTGTAGCGAGCTTGTCTCACAGCAAGGCAGAGAGAACAGAAACAACTTTTTGGTTGAAGAATGCACTGTTCTATTTCTCTATTTTTTGCTCCCTATAAATTATAATGATGGAAAAACTGTGCGAACTTTGTACTAGTCCCCGCTCCATATTGTAAACTGTGGCTGTTACTGATGCTGTTCTAGGATGATCTCGTTCTGCTACGACCCCTGGCTACTTGACAGCTTGCTGTGACAATACCTACCTTGCCTAAATTATTGTGCTCTACAGCAATTTCTCGGAAGAAGAAATAAACATAGTTCCCGTATTCTATGGCATGGAGGAAGTGTGGTTCTGTAAGAAAGAGCAAGGAGAAGGTTACTTCAAAGATATACCCAAGCGGCATACAACACCTACTGCGCTGTGTGACTTAGCAGCTCCTCCACAGGTCCACACCAACTAACAGGAGCTCTGGTCTTCCAGATACTTCAGGATGTTCAAATATGGGTGCACTGGAGCCTTAAGTGAACTTGAAGGCTTTAGTGTTGGCTAATGGACTGTAAAAAGGCCTCACAGAAATTGCATTTCAGCTCAGGTATTTTGTTACTGCAGATTCACTGATGTTTTTAACAAAAATTTTGCTTTATTTGTATTAAATTGCTTTTTTATTGTAATCATACTATATTGAAAGCTGCATATAGGCTGACATTGTAGCGTATGTGTAAAGCACGCTGCCTGTGAATCCTCTGTGTCACTGAAATGACATTTGCCATGTGTATGGGAAAATACTTCCCCAAATTACCTTTTATCCACTTGGAGTCATACTTTATTGTTCTTAGGGCAGATCCATCCCCCATGCTGCGATAAATAACAGCATCACTTGCCAGGAAATCTGCTACTGTTGCTGAATACAATTTTCCATCTAAAACGGAAGTTGAAAACGTGGTATTAAGAGGCCTTTAATAATCCACAGAATTCTGACTAGCCTGTACTTTTCTCCATTTCTTTACTGCCACTCTTCCCCAAATTGCTGTAACCTATTTATTAACAGGTCAGGTTCTAATCCTTTGGAGGCCCTTTAAAAAATTTAAGAGCAGGGGCACCATGACACCTTTAGCTTTCCTGTGCTTGCTTTAAAAGCTCTCTGGCTCCTTTGGTGTCATTAATCATTTAGAGTCATTACAAGCAAAGGTTCTTACCAGCAAAGAGGGCGACATTGGTTTGTCTGGCATCAAATGGGCATCTTGCCAAACCACTAATTTCCTCCCCATCATACTCTAAGGTATTCAGCTATAGAAGAAAAATAAATGGGTGATAGTGTCATTTCTATTTTGTACACTGGCACAAAACCGTAATGTGGTCTTTCCACAAAACTTAATTCGGCACATTGACTTCTGTCTGTTTTTATTTCACCTTGAAGCACTCTCCAGTCACACCAGATGTATTTGCTATAGCATAATTAGTGCAAGCAAAACCAGTAACAGATTAATGACATTTTCAATATTCTTACCCGATAGTATCTGCACATAGGGTTAAATGCATTTGTTCCACAGACAAACACCATCTCATCATTTCTTGGAACAAAGACTTTAATGAAGTTATGGCATTCATCCTGAAAGGAGAGTACAATGTATTAATCACAGACTTCACATATATAATAAATATTAGTGTTGTTTTTCTATAATGTATGTGCTAAACTTACTTTATGTTTGCCTTTCATAGCACAGTTCTCTCTGTCCTGCTGCCTTGACCTCCATGTTAATTTCTGTTAAATCAAACCAGAAAAGAACATTTGGTTTCCTTTCCACAAAAAAATTCTTAAAAAAATTAAAACCAAAGAAAATAACTCTCTGTTGCCAGCACCTCTTTATCTACTCACCTTGCTTGGAGTAACTTCCGATTTTGGAACTTCGTTTAAGTTTACAGTGTAAACTTGGTCCCTGTTTGCAAAGAGTAAAAAGACACAAGTAAATACATTAATTCGTTGACCTTATTTTTGATAAGCTAAATCTATTTTTAGAGTGTTTTGTTAGACCAGAAACTTCTATGAATACTTATGGATTTTTGGCGTTTAATACAAATCAGAGAAGGTTGGTCATGGGTAACATGGGGCGGATTTGATTTTTATTGGTGTAGTCCTTAGACAGCACCTACAGTGTCCGGCTATCCATCTCTGCCTTTCCATTCTGTGGAAGACTGATCTGGACTGTAAATATTCAAATGTGTTATCCTCACTTCCTACATCCCCGATGTGTCAGTCCAAGTTTAAAATGATCAGGAGAGGGTTTTATCAGGACAGTAATATGAAAGAGGGAAAAGAGTATTTGATCATTGGTTTTAGCATAACTACAGTAACTGCAGCCTTCAAATCCAATTTTCATGCACTGGCCATAGATACGGTATATTTCTCTGGGAAGTCCTCCCCTAATTCTAATTTTTATCATATTCTGCAGATTTTTCTAAATGAATTTTACACATTAATGCAAAACTAGAAGAGAAAAGAATTTTAATCTAATGAACTGAGTGGAGGAAAATTACCTGCCAGCGATATAAAGTGTGTCTTGAATTTTCAACATCAGTTGGAAGTCCAGTCTGTGCTGAGATTCATTGCCTGAAGGGCGTCCTCTAAATACTGGATATTGCCTTGAATCTGCAAGTAAAAATGGGCTACACCATCACTCAGGATTATAGAGCTAAAGAATCAATATATGGCATTGATTAGCTGTATATACTAGGTGTAGAAGGTTTTAAACTAAATTCCTTGAGTAATGTCTTGAATATAAATGAGAAAAAGATGGCTAATGTCAGCAAATGTTCTTTTTCCTGAAGTTATTGCTGTATTTCTGATTGCTTTTTTAAGAAAATGATTAAGTGTTCTATTAAAGATACAAAGCCAGTAAACACATTTCGATTTGAAAGAAAACAGACTTTTTTTTTTAACTTCCCAAGGTAAAAAAAAAACAACAAAAAAAACACATTAAAACTTTTTCCCTAGTGGTTAGCACCATTTGCAGATTACTTACAGTGGTAGTCAACAACATTAATAGGGTCCTCATCTTCAGGGAAGCTGACAGCTTGGCACTGGGACAGACTCATTAGCATCACGGAGGCACAAAGCAGAGGAAGCCTCATGGCTGGTGAAAGATGAGTACCACCTTTGTGGCAACACTGTTTAACTACCTGGAAAACAGGAACATGCCAGTGAGATTTCAGCAGCACAGGACAGTAACCATGACTTCCTACTGAAGGAAAAGGGGTTTTTCCATTCGTATTTGAGCACTGGCAGCAGTGGACTGAACTGGTGCTTGTTAAAGGGTCCTGTATGTACATGGATGGAAAACTGCTGCGTGACATATGCGTACTCAAAGCTGCTCTGAAACTTATTGACGTTTGCTAATTTTTAGCTGGATTTACAGGCATTTCTGAAGAAGCTGACAACTGTCAGCCCATTTAATTCATGGGAATCACAAACAGAACATGCAGGCTGCTGACCTGGCAAGAAAAATTGTCAAACTTGGGATTAGAATTTTAATTAAACTGCAATCTCTTTCCATCCCCTCTATCACTGAATGTCATCCAATAAAACCCTTTCCCCATAAAATACCTAAATCTTATCCACGAAAAAAGTCATGACACACACAATCTGTCTGAACATCCATGCCACGTTTTAAAATTATTGCTTGTTTCCAGGCTGTGCCATCATAATACTAAGCCTAGCATGCTCATTGCAAAAGCCCTTATGTCCAGGACCACATTATTTGATGCTTTACCTTGTGCAGTGATTTACACATGTGCAAAGTAAACGCAAAAATGCTGCCTCTGCAGTGTGACAGTGCTTGTGACATGCTTTGCAAGGGTGGCAGGAGACTCAATGACGAACTGGGTTCCCCAGATGACACTTTTGCTCTAATTCTATTTGTTACTGTAGAAAGCTAGCAACTTCAGAGACTCTGATGGCGGGGTTTTGTGTGTGTGCGCTCTGTAGATTATACAGCACATATTATGATAGCACCACAGCATTATACAACAAAGCTTTTAAGAGGGGAAGGGAAACATAACTTCTCCAATTAAACCACAGGGATATTTTAGTGAGCAGAATGTAACTACTCAAGTTGCAATTTGGGTAGGATGCAAGAAAACACATCTCACAGTGAAATGCAATCCTTAATGACCACAAGTGGTCTGGGCAGGGGTCATATTTCTCATTAGAAACCTGGCAAATGTAGTACTATTCCCTCCTCCAACCTTCTGGAGGCATTCATTCAGCCCCGATTCACAGGTCAGAGCTTTGAGTCACCAGCTCAAAGCCTCGCAGTTGCTGAAATTGGTTATTAAAGTCTTTGTCTAAACAGAAAAATAGAATCCTTTCCATTTTAATCTTTCAAGAATTGCTGTGAGATGTACACGTTGCCAGTACAAAGTGCCAGGCCTGATCCAGCAAAGCACATAAGTATTAATCATTTAATAATTTGAAAAGCAATTAAAAAACCCCTTCATAACAACACTTAACCTTTCAGTAATGTTTACTGGGGATGAAAATACTGTATTTGTTAATTGATACTACAGCTGGCTAGGGGCAGGGCTTCTTCCTTGCACAAGGCTGCTGAGCTCTGTATGTTCAGGCTGGACTGGGAAGAGACCAATGTAAAGGCTGATAATATTTGGTGATGGGGTGGGGGTGTCATCTGAATGCATGTCCATTATGGACTGACCTGAAAAGAAGCATTTTCCAGTGTTAATGTTATTTCTGTATCTCAGCCCACCAGTCCAGAACGAATGGGGTGTGCTCTTAGTCAAGATTGATGAGTGCAGTGGTTAATAAACACTAATGATTCCTGGCACTTTCCCTCTGCTCTTCCTTGTCCTGACATGGCCTCTTCAGCTGAAGCATCTTGCGTTAAATTACTAATGAGCAAACTTAAAACAAACTGGAATTAATAAAGTTAGTCAAATTAGTTCTTTCTTGTGAAAGCACCATTAGAGCAAAGTCCTGCAGCACAGTGGCTCCCAGACACAGTAACAAATCATTAATGGTTACACAATCTTTTTTTGGTCTTTTTTTCAAGAAAAGCAGGCTCCAAATATCCAACCCACTGCTGTCCCAGTGAAAGAAGAGAAAGGGGAGGCACATAAACTGTACATTGAGTCAGTGCACAGTAACATCTGTAAGGTGCTTAGTAAAAGTCCTCCCTGAAGCCTCATTTTCTTGGAGAACAAATGAATACAAATTGCCAAAGAGCAAGAAGCTCTCCCAGCCATGTAGACTTTAGTTAGCATAGAAGATGAGGCTGTTCATGGCCCACACATCATTACTCAAGGAGACCCTGGCCTGGCTGCAAAATGCGCACAGCCTGCAAATTGAACAAGTTCTGCCAGTATCAAGCATGGGCATACATCAGGAAGTTTCTTTTTTCCTCTCTTTCCTTCTAGCATCCTGTCTATTCACTGGGGCAACAAATACGAAACTTAAGCGTAACCTGCCTTACAAAGGCAGATACTGTCTTCTGGATTCAAGGGCAATTTGCTGTTTATTGGCCACAACAATTGTGACCTAAAAACAGTCACAAAACCAAAAAGGAAACGACCAAAATGCCAGGTGAACAAAGAGAGTACCAGTTCTCCCAATTAGATTCAAATTTCAGGGGGTGTATCACACTCCCTAAAACACGTTTTGTAAATGTAAAACCATGGGATGTGTCTCCCTAGAGATTCCATCCAGAGCAGAAACAAACTGACATTTATGTCTTCCTCAAAAAACCCCCCAAGCCCCTGAACATACTCCAGAGATGAACTCTGGGCACATAAAAGGTGGGAATAGTTACGTTCAACAATCTCTTTTAACTAAACATCACCTGCCTCAAGTCTCTATCAAACAAAATGTCTACATCTGCATGAAGCGCAGACCTTTGTCATGACGACAGAAAAGCAGACAGAGAGCTGGACTGGATCAGCAAACCACTGGTAATCACTTACCAAACAGGTAAGAAGTGCAGATTTCTTTTTATTTTGCTTAACATATTACAAGAAAATGAACAGTAGCTCTGATTTCTATCTACATATGAAAAGGCACCTGCTTTAAGAGGCACTTAAATGCACCTTTTAGCTGGTTGGACACAGGCTTGAGATCAGAGCCACTGAAAAGAGAATATACTTGGAAGAACTGCTGTTCCCTGGATAATCAGAAAAATGGGCTCCATCTAGCCCTTGGAACAGGGGTTTATGACAGCCAGGTGTATGCTTCTGGTAGACACAGATAGGCTGGTGTGAAAGACGTAATTCTTGCCACATTCAGCCGTTCAATAGAGACCACTACTGGGGACTACAAATAACAAGGCTGAAGTATCTGTTTGGACCAGAATAGCTGATTATGAAATGCTGGAAATGCCTACCTTCAAGAAAATGCAGAAAACAATCATACTCTGGGTCTGATTATTTTTCCCCAGACGGGATTCAGACCAGTCTTTGATTAATTTCTCTTATAAATTGCATTCCTAGCATTTCTGCTAGGAAACAATTCACGGCAAGTGCAACGTTTGGAAATTTCCATATTGCTATCCCTGTTTTGCAGCTGGGGAATTGAGACACAGATCAAGGCTGAATTTGTGACCAAGGCCAAACACCAAAAAAGCCTTTTTCAAAGGATCTGAGCTGCTCTGGGTCACACGTGGCCAGCACAGGCAAATTGGCCAGTGCCGCCCAGGTGGAAAAGGCAGTAGCAGATCAGAGATCTTCTGGCCATTTGGTCTATGCTATAACTAGTTGTATCTGCAAATACAAACACATAGAGGTATAAATGTTGACTGGTGGCACAAATCCACACCAGTAAAGAGGACAGGAGCCTGAACACAACAGGCCTCAGAGTGAGTGCCGTTGGTCAAGTGGAAGGCAGGCAGTTGTCCCAAGTAATAAACTGGCTCTTTGTGGCTGCCACCTTTCAATCTCAGATATGAATCCCATCCTTCAATTCCTGATTGGGGGAATCCAGAGAAGCAGGATATCATTTCTGTTAAAATATGAGCCCTCTTTCAAACAATCACATGTGAAGGGGAACAGGCTAGTGTTTCTTGCCCATTAATCTACTCCAGACTTTGACAACGCACTGGTGACACTCCATCAATCATCTTTCCGTGCACTGCCAAAGTAACAGAGGAGGGGGGAAAGGAAAGGGCATTCAGTCAGCTGGAGAGAAGCAACACATAAAATAGTTTCAAACCAGACTGATGCAATATCTTCGATGCACTAAAAAAAAATAAAATTCTTAAAATTGTCCTTAACACAATAAACGCTACTCAAAATGCTAACCGCAGACATGAGTGTGGTATGGCAAATCCAGGCTGAAGTTCAAGATAGGCGAGACCAAAAGATATATCCTAAAAGTTAGTTCACTTTTGGACAGTTTGCGAGGCAAAGGAGAAAAGGGTTGTAATAATGACAGCTGAAAAACAGGCACATAACATGAAAAGGCTTAAATGACTGCACCATCTTCCTTCTCCACCAGACATAGGGCAAAATCAGGCTGTTAGGTGAGATCAAGGATCTCCTCTGTGCTTGGAGGTATGTGCTAACCATAATGTTGAGGGGGGACGGGCAGAATTGATTAGTAATATGCTGAGCTTAGTCAATTTATGAGATGTGGTTTCCCACAATCCCAAGCGACTAGACTTTGGCAGATCAGGAAATCCCTGTTGTCCTCTGTTCCTTCCTGCATGCAAATGGCTCCCTGAGGGCACTAATTAGTGCAAATGCAATAACTAGTGCATTTCTGAGATGGTACCTTCTGAAATTTTGAGCCACTAATAAGATAAAAGTTAAAACAAAACAAAAAAAAAATCCTTCAGTGCTGCTTGTTCACAGATGTCCAAGTTTCTCGGGGCCTACAGCTGAGACTTCAGTTCCTCTTTCTGACAGCACAAAGCAGATCCTGTGCAACACTCAGCAACTCCCACGCATCTCAGCCCTTGAGACAACCCCCTGGTGAGGGTCACAGCACATCTTTGGACAGTGGCTTCAGGGCTCTGAGCAGTTGGCCAAATCAGTGCTTGAAGCTCTTTAACCAGAAAACTACTCAAACAACAAAGATCTGATGGCTGGGCTAGAGCAAGTCACAGATTTCACCTGCCACCAAATAGACATCAGGTTAGTCTCTGAATGGCAACTACTTGTGTTTAGCACCCACTCCTTTCCCCTCCCCTCTTTTTTGGATGCAAAGGGCTAATGCAAAAAGATTAAAAATATTGTTTCCTGTGGCCTCAGGGATTATCTTTTGATGTACAAATCACTTATGGTTCACTAACTGCAGGTTGAAAAACACTAGTTGAAAAGGATATAGTGCAAATTCTGAGCTTCGTGAAGTTAAAAGGCATGTTGGCAATGACTCTACTTCAGGGGGCTAATGATTTGCACATGAGTTTACTTGCTGATGGTAACTGCTACCAGGTGGGAGGAGTTCAACTTCTTGAGCCAGCTACAGAGAGAAGAGTATCCCAGCAAGGTGCTGGTGCAGGAGCTGCACTTCACTAGCGCATAGTACACAAAACGTAGGTTGTTGCTGAATTTTGGATTGTCAAGCAGGTCAATCTCTTCAGAAGATAAAACATTCAGAAGAAAATAGATGAACGTGGTACAGGCTGCCTTCAGTGGTGCCCTAGACTTGTTGTAGAAATGCATGCATTGGCAACCATGGATGCACCAGAATATTCACTCAGAATGGCACCTTATCCCTGCTGTGCATGGAACAAAATAACTCTAGAGCAGAGCCACACGGGGGGAGGGAATCAGGCCAAAGTGTGTTTTGGTAGTCAAAACATGAAAATGCAGCATTTTTGTATCATCCAAGCCAAAATATAAGACCAGCATTTTTTCAAACAGCATTCTGGTAAAAATGCATTTGTTCTAATGAAGGCTGACTTCAGTAAAGTTCCTGAAGGCAATGCCTGACACAGGGGTTTACTGCACATTCAAATCTCAGAGATTGTCTAAGATGTGATAAATCCATATTGTGTAGTTTGCTGATTGTTTCAGCTAATTATCAAATAATACGGGAAAATACTTGTAGTTATAATAAAAGAAACATACTTAATTCTTGTAGTCCCTTTTAGAAGCTTAGAGCATGATTCTGTATGAATAAATATAAAATAAAAACTTTCTGTCCTATAAAGGTACACTCAAATTTAAACTTGTTGTATGTAGCCACCCTTGCTTTCTGTAACAACTTTAAAATCTGCAGCTCTGAAGAAAAAATTTAGGATATTTGGAGCCATGATATTAATTGAGCATGAAAGTGCAAATAACAGGTCTGTTATTTTAAGATAATACTTGACTTCTTTTAAGGATTCTGCATTAACACTTCTTGATCTATGCCTAAGTAAAAAAGATAATTCTAATATTAAAGTGATGAAACCCTACCACTGAGTATCACAGCTTTCATCTTAATTGGCTTATGGTATTGCTAGTTACACTTCAGTTGTTTGCAGGCTTTTAATGCTACAGACAGCGCACCCTTCTTGCTCTAGAAGGAGCTGACAGAATGCTTGCAAAATGGATAGGGTGACTTTTAATGATGCAAGTGTTTAGTGGTTGATTAGATGCACTTTGAGGGCTAAATTCTCCTGTGATCAAAAATGTACTTGAACACAAGGTAGTTTCAGCAGGAAAGGAAATAAAATGCTGAGCAAACTGTAAGTGATTGCTTCAATTATGTTTATTTTAAGTTAATTTTTGAGAGTGAATGTTAACTACCTTCTTTTACCAGGGTGATACAAAAGTCCTCCAGCTGAAACCAACCTTTGATTTCAGTTCACATCTAGCATCAAATCTGCTCTGTTTTACAAAGCTCCTGCAGGACACGCTCCCCTTGAAAGTTTGCCACGGTTGAGCCATCAGTGATAAAGTGCAAGGTACTTTAACTTAAGCAGCGCTCTGGATTCACTGTTTCAGCTGGCCTGCATTTTATTAATTCAAGCTGCTCGTGTCCAACTGAGACTGCCCTAAGAAATACTAAATTTATTTGTGAAAGCGTCCAAGGACTGGTGCAGAGAATGTCAATATAGTGATGTTCAGGGTTTTGTTCTATACTCTCAGCACTGATCCTCCATTAATTCCTGGCCACGGGCAGCACTGGCAGCACGGGCTCCTACTCCTGCCCTGACCCCAACCCAAGGGAAGCAATGCCACCCTGCTGGGGGGAGCAGCTGGGGCTCATCAGGGTGAACTCCCGAGTGCCTCCAGCTCACGGCTGTGTCACAGGGGTCTGGTGCATTTCAATAGCGTGTTTCAGTCTGGAATACTTTTATCCTGAAAACTAGAGAGAACTCTTAAACCATGATGGCGAAGGTCTAATTACTTACAGTAATACTTATTGGCTTGGATGTAGGTTTAGAAACAACCAAACCACCCCCCTCAGCCCCAAGCAAAAGCCTAAAACCTAGACCAAAGTATTACCTCTTCCTCCCTCTAGGAGGGTTGGCTACAGATGTGGGTGAGCACCATAAGTAAGTATTCTTCCTGCAAGCCTCCAGTACGTGATTTACATAGCAAAACTGCCACTCATTTCAGCATGATTAGGCATCATCTGATAAGGCAGCTCTAGGACAGGTATAAACCAGTATTTGCAGGTGAGGACATAATGAAGGTCTCCAGCACAACTTGCAACAAGTCCAGCTGATGCCACAGCCATAGGTAATTGTGGGCAGCACCCCTGGGTCTCCTGTCTGTGAGCCCTGCTGTCTCCCAGCAGTGGAGAAAGCAGACTTCATCTTGAGTGTTCCAGCCCTGATTCCCAAGATAAGCACTGCCCATTTTAGACCTGGCTGGAGCCCAGGAGGTCAGGGTTTGCCTACAGGATGAAGTGAATGGGATGTTCTGAAATGGAAGGACAGTTTGGGGGAAAGAATACACCCTAACAGCAGGACAGCTGAAG
The DNA here is from genome assembly GCA_013400195.1 of Aramus guarauna. Taxonomy (NCBI): domain Eukaryota; kingdom Metazoa; phylum Chordata; class Aves; order Gruiformes; family Aramidae; genus Aramus; species Aramus guarauna. Next base: position 376,496 of record VXBL01000838.1, on the reverse strand, counting down.
TAAAAAAGGGATTTGCACTGTGGAGAGGGCACATCTGCTGTTCAACGGGCTGGTCAACCTCACTCCAGAAAGTGACTTCTTCCCACACACTGCTCTCCCGTGCACCCCTCCAGCATCTCTGCACCGTGCCTTGCTGGAGCATGGGGCCTGCCGGCTTGAGCTGCTGCTGCTGGATGCCACTGCTCTCATTTCAAACAGAAAGTAAATGGCTGCTGGGAAATGCGAGGGGAGAGAGAAGAGAAGACTATCAACTGGCCAGAAACACATCAGAGCATGTCAAGTACTGCACTGGTATTATCAGTATGCCATTCTTGCAGCTGGAACAGTCAGCCAGCCTTGCCCACAGGAATACTGCCTATAGAGACTGGGGAACAATGTTCTTTTAACTAGTCTTGGGTTTTCTGCATGGACAAATCTGGTAGCTGGCCACCCAGTTACCTATTTGTATATGCAAAGCATGTGCTCTGCCACTTTCCTGGCCACAATCAATTACATGTACAAAATGCAGGCATGAAAACCTGGAGGAAGCCTGAGCTCAAAGTTAACGATTACTATTAACTTGTTAAGCATTAAAGATTAACTACGCCAATGAAAAGCTATGTTATGAAATGTCTCCCAGGTTGGAAAGTAAATAGAGGGAGGGTTTTGTGTATTTTCCATCTCAAAGGCTACTCAGAATTTAGAATAATTGTTTAAACTGGTGCTTTTATTTACCATAATATCAAAATTCAGTCACTTGCCACGTGACTGCTCCTATTTTCATTTGAGATGTCATACAGAAACACATGGAAATCTGGTGGTGAAGGCAAACCAATTTTAGAACATGTTCTGAGCAATTGTTTTGCTGCACTGCCCTACACTATGAAGTTTCTTACATTTCTTAAATTGCCTAATCAAATGCAGACTCTGTTCCAGTCACGCTAAATTTTCACATAATGGCAGAAAAAACACTTCTTTCTAGCCTAGCACTGAACAGTTGGATCACATTATTACATTTACTGCTTTTGTAGTCTCCGAGCGTATATTTGTAAATGTATGTATATACATATTCACAGGGGACAGGGAGAGACAGTGGTGCTCGTGCTGCGAGACCCTGGGGGCAGTCAGAGGGGCAGAGGTATGTCCTGAGAGGTACTTGTGCTGAGGGTCTCCTGGGAGCACCCAGCTTATCAAGAACAGAGGGGTAGTGGCAAGAAATTTATTTTTATTTATTTAAAAATCAGATGTATTAATGCAGGATTTGATCCAGCTGATTCCTTGCCCTACAGTCTGCTGAAGTTAAACTGATATAAATGCAGTAAGGTAAATCATACCCATACTATTGCCAGTTTGGGGCTAGAAGCAGGATTGGTGCTGCCATGGTGCAGCCATGGCTACCCTGCTCTGAGTCCCAAGCGTGGGCATGTCCCTGTGCTGCATCACATCAGTTTGGGGGATTCTCTGCATCACAGAGTTGCCCACCTTCCACAGGCCAAACACAACCTGCGAAGCCCACGCTCAGCAGTCATTTGGAACAGGACACAGCCAAGCTGGGCACCAGCTCTCCCTCCCCTCTGTCTTTTACTCTGGCTACATCACCTCACGATAACATCCACCCTGTTAAGGCAGGGAACTAGTTGCATCACACTACTTTGGCATTTTGACTAGTGAGCCACAGAGAAGCCATGGATCTGACCTTTAAAAGTAAATAAAAAAATAAAAATTTCAAAATCAGTAACATATGAACTGCAAGTACTTGCATCAAGGTCACAAGGAAATCTGTGGTAAATCAGGGAACGAGACTTAGGGCTTTAAAGATTTACATTACAGCCTGTCTCATTCTCTCCTCCACACCGGCCTCCCAAGATCTCCAATTGTAATGTTTCCCTAAATCCTTGTGTTATCACTAGTAATATTGGGCCAGTGTAAGAATGTGACTAAATAATCATATCTGACCCACACACTGTGTATGTCTGCAGGTCTATTTTTCCTCTACAGCTGCACCAAATACATTTAGGTTTGTGTTGGCATAGTTTGCCACATAGGACTACTGTTCAATCACAAGCGGTGCTTGTTATGTCTTTGGTGAGGATGAAAACCTGATGCTGTAGGGGAAGGAAAAGACATAATCCACTCTCACAGTAAAACCTGTATAGTGGTACACAAGACAAAAAAAATTCTATCCATACCCTTGCAGGGAATCAGATTAATCCCCAAAGCATGGGATTTGATTATTTTTGTCTGAGGTTATCATTAAGGAAAAAAACTACATAATGCTAAAAATATCCACACAGCATTTACTTTATGAAGAAAATATGATTTACTGAGCAAAAACAAATTACTGGCTTTTCAGTGTTAATCTTTGATAAACACGTGCTGGGTTAAAGAAACTGTCACTGAGAGCACAAGTTTGCAAATTGAAAGAAACCATTCAACTCTGCAAGATGATTTTTTTCCCCCTTATTACTCCTTTCATGAGACACCTGGGGACATTGTTCACACACTGTTGACAGCTTTCACACCACTACTTTTCCTCTGTTATCCTCACCCTTCTCTTCAGCACTCTGTCTCCAGGTGGCAATACACAAAAAAGCAGTATTTGCGAGGGGTGCCACCACTGGCTCTTGGACAACTGTTGGCAAACCAGAGGGCCCTCTCCAGCTTGGTTGGTTCGAGTTGTTCCACGGGGCGCTGAGCCTCCCTGACCCACCAGGTAGTACTCTGACACTTAACGCCTGGGCGCTGCATCGCTCGGGGAACATACAGACTGCTTACTGCTCTTGTTTTTAACTACCATTACACTAACAGGCAGTCGCAGCTCCCTCACTAGCACTGGGCTACATTCAAACACCACCTAAAATTTTAATACTGTTGTCTTAACTATACACTGAGGCTTTTGTGAGTTAAATACACATTTTCCTTCTCTGTGGTCTCCCAAACCAGGACTGTTACACAGCCCAACAGGACACGTAAGTATTCACACAATGTGGGAAGGGGGTACCCAAGTGGAGGGACATATAAACAAGGGCTTGAAATACAAACGTGAGAATTTTCTTTTGACCCCAAAGCACATCTGTCATGATAGATGTACACAGAAATAGCAGCAACACCTTCTGTTGGTGCCGTAGCTGCTGCAGTCTCCATCCACCACCAGCGCCTGCAAACACGCCTGGGAAGCGCGGCAGCAGCACTTGAGGGAAATACCTTTTGTTTCGTGCCACAATAAAGCTCTGAGGAAGGTCCTTCCCAACAGAGGTGTGACCTGGTACCTTACTGCTGCTCAGGAAAGCAGAGACCCAGCTGTCATGACCATTTGGTATGAGAGAGATGAACTATGTGGCTCACGTTAAGAAAAGCCTATTATTGCAGTAATGGCTGAGCTGAGTGACCAGCTGATCACCTCTCATCTCTTCTGAGGTTTCACTCCCACCTCTGGTGGGCAGCCAGTCTGTGATGCTGGTCCCTGCTGCTCACTCGTTACCTTTCCAGACAAGCACCTCTGTGTTTGCCTCCCCGCTGTCCCTCATGCACTTGAAGAGCCCCCCAGCACGCATCTGCCAATTAACTCCTGATTCCCATCCCAAGCCCTCTTCAAAGCTCTCCTTTGCCTCTGATGCCTACAAGCACGTCCCCTTTCCCCAACACATGCAGCCTGGCTATGTTTATGCGGCTTGTGCGCTAACACAGCTGCTGATTATGCAGGCCAACGCGGCTCTCCTGATTCTAGAGGCCACTGCCTGACTGTATCCATCTGCCATCTCTTCTCTTAAACCATCCACTGTGGCAAACAGGATCCATCCTTTTTTATTCTGTGTTTATTCAGTGCCTATTGAATTAGAAACCAGGGCTACAATTTGGCTCTTAGATTCAATGGTTAAAAAAAAAAAAACAACAGCAACAACAAACCTTTTTGCAAGAAGAGTATCTGTGTACAAATACGACCTCTGTAATGTTACCAAGGTCAGGCAGACCATGGCCAATCGGCTGTGTGAGAATATAAATCAAAGCTGTCCAGGGACTGATTTCATTTACAAGGTTTGTAACCATTCTGGACAGAACAAATGTTGCTTGCTTGAGCTCCTTACTCCTCCTCTTCCAACACCACGTCTTTGCTCCTCCACTTCCACCCGGCCCCTCCCTGCCTGGTAACACCTCCTGACCTCCTTTGCTCTTGAAAGCAACAGTTCTCTTCTAGCAAGAAAGCTGTGGTTCACACATGACAGACAGCCATGCTAGGCCAATTTATTTAAATTATGCAAAAATCTCAACAAGTAAAATTAGCACAGAGCCACAAGTACCTTCACCTGCTGGTTACCTGCCATTCATAGTAGACAGCAGAATTAAAACAATAAATCCAGTAATGACTTCTTTCCTACTGCACTCCTAGATCTGCAAAACAAACCAAGGAAAGCATCTGTAGCAAGTATTAGAGTCTGGGCACAGATCCTGTGAAATCACATGGTTTCCGCTGTGGAACTAAAAAGGCTTCTACAAGAATGTGTGAAACACACAGCCGAAATTCTCCATTTCTTTCTGTGCTCTTTGGCAGTTTGCGTGGCTAAGTTAAAGCAGCAACTTCTGTTTCTTTAGCTGGTGGCTTTCAAAGCACACACCGATCTGCAAATTGAGAGCGCGCAGGATTCAGCTAGCAAGCTCCCTCTCGAGTAAGCACGGAGTTAATGTAATCCCACTCCAAACAACAGGTTGCTGTCTCCAAACTGGAGCCTTGGAAAGAAAGAGTCCAGAGGTTGCCTTGGTCCTTGCAGCCATTTTGTAGCCCGTCCACAGGTGTGCCCTCTGAGCTACAGCAGGGCTGGGGTTCCAAAACTAAAGAAACTTCACGTTCTGGATGTTAACTTTAGTTACCATAGCCAGACAATGCTGCCAGTGGTGCGGAAGAAAAAATTGCTGTAGCCAGCTGTGCTGTTCACAGTCAGATGGTTTCTGTGTAGCTCCAAATGGTTATGGAGCCAGTAGCCTGTTGTGGCCAAGGACAGGATGATGGATGGTCTACACACACTGTCCAAGCAGGGAGAATGGCAGAAGTTCACTTCAGGGTTGTTAAAATGCTAATCTGGGTTAGTTAACAATAGCCGAATGGAATAGGAAAGTTAAGGAAATAAACACTACTCATATGTGCACTACAGATTTGGTCTCTGTGGTTAACACAAACATTTGCCTTTGGAAGTGGGACAATTCAACACTCTTCCTGTGTGAATAAACTTCTGATAGTAGCTGTACTGTAATTACTAAGGCACAACAAGAGAAAGCAGGCTATGTCAGAAAACACACAGAGCTCCAGAAAACAGCATCGGCAGGGCAGTAATACGATTTTCACCGCACACCTCTTCCATGTGACATGGGAACAAATCGGAACCTACTTTCTTTTGAAGTCAAGGCTGGCAGCTATTCACAGAACAAGTAACAACTTAATAAAATGGCTTGGATGGATTTTAACGGTAACTGCAGTAGCTTATCTGATGCGTACGAAAGAAGATCATCTGTTGTAACAGCAGTTTGGACAAAAGCAACATTTGAACTGTTTTAATTACATACAGAGCTGCTAAAACTGAAAATAACTTGTACTACCCAACACAAGTAATATGCCTTCCATCTTTTCTTACTCATGGAACAAATTATTACTTTATCCAATGCAAAGATATCTGATTTTTTTCAAACTGGAATGATAGGTATGTTTAACACGAGTATGTAATCAACCACCGCCGCCTCTGTTCAGTAAGCAAACACATAACGTATTCCTTGAAAAATATCAGACTGCAACACAAGTAAGCTCAACATCAGCTTATACGAGCACAGAAGCTGTTGATGTAACTGTTTTCTTTGTCTTACAAAGACAGACTAGAACCAAAATAGTCTCTGTCATATCACTTGTATGACACTTGATGAAAACTGACCGTATTCGCATATGGTCTCCACTTGACTTCAGATTTCAAATTTCTTTTTTTCAGAAGGAAGCATAACCAAAACATTTCAACATTTCTACACAGGTTCTGCCCAGCTAACTGGGCTTCACCTGAGTTCAAGGGATGCTGAATCCTGTGTTAAGTGCAATGATGTTTTTAAAGAATTTAAAACCCATAAAAATAAAGAGCTGCAATCTGTGTGTGACCGACTGTAGTAAGACCACAAGATATGTTATTACAAATGCCTAATATATGCTTTGAAGTGAGCTTCTATGATGTACTTTTCTTTACCTTCACATATCTCATATGACAGGACCGATCAGATCAAAGACCAATTTAGTCAGAATTAATTGCATATATAATTAAGCATTCTATCTAAATGTGTGCTCTTCACAAGTCTACACCAACGTTACAGCGGCTCCAAGGGCTAAAGTATCTGCTCTAATAGTTGGCTCAGATCAGCCATACAAAAGATGCAGAAACATTCAGATGGTCCAGCTCAAAGGGCACGAGAGGCTAGGGGGAAAAACCCGCAGCCATACGGCTGGTTCGTAGAGCTTTGACAGGGCCATCACTGTATTCCTGGCACACACTCCTGCATCACACAAAGCACGTTTAGAAAATGATGTTATCTTTGTTGCATCTCGACTATAAATGAGAACAGGTAGTGACAGACTGCAGGATATGAGGGAGAAAGGTAACTGTTCACTGTAACTAAAGGTGCAGATGAAAGTGAGAAGCTGGTTAAATAAACCAATTCAGAGCCTCTGGGTTATAATTTTTTGGCTGTCCTTTTGAAAACAAATCTGAGCTACATAATTCAGAATGCTGATAAATTCTTACAACAAACTTTTTCTTCTGACCTTTGTATTAGTTAATATAAAAGTGTTAAAGTTCATTATTATATGGAAAAGAAATCAGAGCACTCAACTGGCAATTTTTATTTATCTAAGCTAGAGTAAATGTTTATGCAATATCTGCCAACATAACAAAACATGCCTGTCACTTACTACATTAAACATGATTACGTACAGCTTAATTTACTGAATAGTAACTTAAGTAGACTAAAGAGGTGCATAGAATTTTATAGTGTGAATAAAGCAGGAAAAACATCTATTCTCTTTTGCCACAAAAGTGATTGCAAAGCTTTACAATGAGCTTCCTGTTGGACTTGGAAAAAGGAGAGAACGTCAGAAAATTCTCTGTGAAAGTATTTGTATGTGAGAGCAACAGACCAGCAGTAAAAGCCTCTAAGACAGTAGGAAGCTGTTCCTTCACATAATATTTAAGTGAATTAATAAAAATTATTAAGGAAAGACTAAAAACTTAGAATACAAAGCTATCCCAATAAAGATGCATGGTTTTCCCCAAAGGAAATAACCAGGGAAAAAATGCCACACATTTACAGAGCACTGAACAGTATTTTGGAGGAAGTTTGCTGTAATTCCTGCACATTATGTGTGAAGCGTGTGTGTGTGTGTACATGGATAAGCTACAATACCATCTGTACAGCAAGTGCCACATATGTGAGCATTACGAACCACCATTGCTGCTGCTATGCTGAAAAGTAAATGTATTCTAAGCCACACACACGTATAAATACATATTACTTTACACATTAAGGGCTGAATCTTGCTTAAATTAACGCCTGTAATACAGATATAATCTTGACCAGAAGTAAGAAACAACTCAAAGATTGGCAGAAAACCACTAGTTTAAGACCAGCTATATTAATGCTAACAAGTGGGATATCCACTGGAACTACAGTATTTTCAATACGTCAACCTAAAGCACACTTAATGGCATTTTTCAGCTCACAAGATAAAACACAATGACAATCATGAAAAGCCCAGCACAACAACCCCACAACCCCTTAAAACACAGGCATAATATCCACCTAGAAATATCTGTGTGACCTTTCATTTCCATCCAGCGCTTATAAATAATAAAGAAGGCTTTAAACCCCTTCTAATTACTCCCTGAAAGCTGCTGTATCGGTTTCTGCAGTGCTGAAACGCCCCCTCTTCCCCCCCCCCCCCCTCCAAAAAAAAAAAAGTTTCTCCGCTCTACACCTGAGCAGAGCATTGTTTTCACCAGGAGGCGAGGAGAACGGAGCGGAGCTATCCTTGCCTCTGCACGGGGATAATTCAGAACCGACTCCAGTATTTGTTTCCATCCATAATTGATGGGGAGCCTGAAACACAGCTCCCTCTGCCTCCCAGCGCCCGGCTGCTGCCGGGGAGCCCGTAAATCACGCCTCGCTGGGGGCCCGCGCCACCGCCCCGCCGGCAGCGCCGATTCCCCGGGGCCGAGCCGGCTCAGCCCTCGACCCAGCGCCAGTCCAAACTCACCCTAAGCGCCCCGAGGCGATTTCACTGAGGATAAACCAAA